>JAQOOF010000124.1:0-62156 GCA_029931835.1 Etheostoma nigrum
ACCAAAGTTATAGGTCCAAGTTATAACAATGCCACACTTTCCACCATTATTTATTGTACAATTGACCTGGTTTTGTCGCGTTTAATGACATTTGTTCATTCCAATTTGCTTAAAACTTGTCACTCGAGGTAACATTTATGTAGTGTAGAATTCTTTTACAACAAACTGGACCTTGGGACCTAAAGCCACGGTGCCTTCCATTACTGACAGACACTTGAACATCCCAGCCATCTTCATGGGTATAAAGATGAAACTTCTTTGAGGGGTGAAGTCCTTAAAGGTCCCACGGCATGAAAATCTAATTTTGAGTTTTTCTTTTAACATAATATGCGTCCCCCCCAGCCTGCCTATGGTCCCCCAGTGGCTAGAAATGGCGATGGGTGTAAACCGAGCCCTGGGTATCCTGCTCTGCCTTTGAGAAAATGAAAGCTAAGATGGGCTGATCTGGAGTCTTGCTCCTTATGAGGTCACAAGGGGCAAGGTTACCACCCCTTTCTCTGCTTTGCCCGCCCAGAGAATTTGGCCCGCCCATGAGAGAGAGACATCATCAAAATGGCAGTTGATCAAGGCCATTTGATCAGTCGATTGGTGAAAAATGTAATTCAATTTGATTGTTACAAGTCATTAATGGAGTGCAAATACCTAACACTGCTGGTTTTTAGCTCCCGTGTATTTTAATTATCTGAATATTTTTTTGAATGTTAGTCAGAAAAGAGTAAATTGTCATATAGGCAGTAGCAACATTATTTTAAACATTCTTCCTTATTGTGAACAATTGATTGAAAACATCGCAGATGAACCGATAAGGCTAATTAGTTAGTGATGGACTGGGTATCAAATATTTTTTTAGCAATAAACAAAATTTCCCCAATTGTTGCCTTCAAGAAAACACTGCTTTCATGGTGACAACATAGAAGATGCTTATTTATTCAGTAAATTATACACTATTTGTACATTTATCACTGGCAGGGTTTTATTCCAAACCATTCAGGATGAGGTTGCACATTAGTATGGTTTTTACCATGTCTGCAGGTGATACTGTAGTTATTGGCATTGTTTGTTCTGTTGCTAGACTCTGCAGTACAGTCACTTCCACACACACATGCTAAGTAGTCTATATAGTGTACAGCCACATTTCTTTGTTGTGGTCCAGGTTTACTGGATAGTTTGTTGCTACAATCCAAACATGGTGGTGGGAAAAGCTACCCAGCAGTCTTCATAGTGATGTTCGGAAGAAGATAACTATTTATCACACTGTACACAAGCTGTAGTGGGTGTCAATGCACTTGGACTGTTTACAATTTCAATTCATAAAAACCATCCAACTCTTAGCCACTGTTATGGCATGTTCATTTTAATGTGTGTGTGTGTGTAACCTATGCTTCAGTTTGAGTGATTCTTTCCACCAGTTTAAGAATGGCTACTAACAGTCATGGTATACATGCCATTTACTGTAATAGTGTTGACAACATTATAAACTAAGGGTGTGAACGTGAGTCACTTGACTTGGACTGCAGCCAGAATTGAATCAAGTCGGGGATTTCAGAAAAGAGACTCGTGACTTCAAATGATGCTGCCACAATATCCAATAAGATTATGGCTGTCACAGTAAAGACAAAAATAAGTAAAACAATAAACACAAATTAAAGCTGCAAGCAGCGATGTACGGGCCCTCGCTGACCTGCGCGAGTCGGGGTTACTGGCGGACGCCTCTCCTTGCGACCGCGCATTTGCGCGTCACTCATGCACTGAAAATCGTCGCCAATGAAAAGTGAACTCTGTGCCGAGTTCATTGATACCTCACACAAGCCTATACGTCACACAGGTCATTATCTGTGAAAGGGGGCGTGGCCGCATCATAGGGGGGCGGGTCAAACATCAGCAATGAAAAAGGAACTCTCTGCTGAGTTCAACGATACCTCACTCAAGACTGTACCTTACATGGGTCACCAGTTATGAAATGGGGCGTGGCTTAAGCATAGGGAGCGGGTCAAACCAAAACCAATGAAGAAGAAAGTCATTGCTGAGTTCATTGACACCTCACACAAGACTCTACGCTAAACGGTTCAAATGTTATGAAAGGGGGCGTGGCCTGGGTTACTGGGCGTGGTCAAAATATAGGGGCCACCTCAGTATCACATGTAGACCACACATTCCAAGTTTCATGTAAATCGGATGATGTTTGTCACATAAGGCATATTTCCTGTTGCCAGATGGTGGCGCTATCTCCAAAAGTCCATATTGGCCTGCAGGTGTCCTCAGGCCGGGACTCTTGGTGATTGTGGGAAATTTCAAGCAGATACGACAACGTACACTATAGTTACAGCCACTTTCTCCTTCATCGCTAAACACTCAAAATGGCCGCCATGCCACGCCCACACCGTTTGACGAAAAGTTTTTCTTTTAATAACTTTTCATCGTTAACATGTTAAGATGACACACACCAAGTTTGAAGTTGATCGGACGAAAGCTCTAGGAGGAGTTCGTTAAAGTATAGCACCTAGTCTTTTAGGCCTACTTCCTGTTGCCACTAGGGGGCGCTATGACTTTGAGCCAATATCGGCGTGTATATGTCGTCAGGGGCGGACTCTGATGAATCCCGGAAAGTTTCGAGCCAATCGGACCATGTACGCTCAAGTTACACCCACTTCCTGTTTTGGTGGCGAATCGCACAAAATGGCCGCCCCGCCACGGCCACGCCCTATGACGAAAAATTTTTCTTTTAATAACTTTTCATCGTTAACATGTTAAGATGACACACACCAAGTTTGAAGCTGATCGGATGAAAGCTCTAGGAGGAGTTCGTTAAAGTACGACATGTGGAAATGGCCAAAATCGCACTAATTTCGCACATTCAAAACAAAATGGCGGACTTCCTGTTGGGTTTAGGGGGGGCTACAATGGAGTTTTATGTCCGACCTGCCATGCTACAGATGTCTACCAAGTTTCGTGACTCTACGTTAAACAAGTTGCAGGGGCTCAATTTTCTTAATTTTGTAGGGGGCGCTAGCGAGCCATTTTTGTGCGCCTATTCCCGAAACCATTAAAATACGTAAATTTTCACCAGACTTGATGCGACCGCCAAATTTGGTGAGTTTTTGAATATGATAAGTCCTCCAAAAAGGCAATTCATTTGTCGGATAAAAGAAAGAATAATAAAGAATTAAAGCTGCAAGCAGCGATGTACGGGCCCTCGCTGACCTGCGCGAGTCGGGGTTACCGACGGACGCCTCTCCTTGCGACCGCGCATTTGTGCGTCAATCATACACTGAAAATCGTCGCCAATGAAAAGTGAACTCCCTGCTGAGTTCAACGATACCTCACACAAGACTCTACGTCATACATGTCATTATCTGTGAAAGGGGGCGTGGCCGCATCATAGGGGGGCGGCTCAAACATCACCAATGAGAAAGGAACTCTCTGCTGAGTTCATTGATATCTTACACAAGCCTATACGTCATACAGGGTCATTATCTGTGAAAGTGGGCGTGGCCGCATCATAGGGGGGCGGGTCAAACATCACTAATGAAAAAGGAAGTCTCTGCTGAGTTCTTTGATATCTTACATAAGCCTATACGTCACACAGGTCATTATCTGTGAAAGGGGGCGTGGCCGTATCATAGGGGGGCGGCTCAAACATCACCACTGAAAAAGGAACTCTCTGCTGAGTTCATTGATACCTCTCACAAGCCTATACGTCATACGGGTCATTATCTGTGAAAGGGGGCGTGGCCGCATCATAGGGGGGCGGGGCAAACATCACTACTGAAAAAGGAACTCTCTGCTGAGTTCATTGATACCTCACACAAGACTGTACCATATACGGTTCAAATGTTATGAAAGGGGGCGTGGCCGGAGTGGGTGGGCGTGGTCAAATTATAGGGGCCACCTCATTTTCACATGTAGACCACACATTCTAAGTTTCATGTAAATCGGATGATGTTTGTCATATAAGGTTTATTTCCTGTTGCCAGATGGTGGCGCTATCTCGTAAAGTCCATTTTGGCCTGCAGATGTCCTCAGGCCTGGACTCTTGGTGATTGTGGGAAATTTCAAGCAGATATGATAACGTACACTGTAGTTACAGCCACTTTCTCCTTCATCGCTAAACACTCAAAATGGCCGCCATGCCACGCCCACACCGTATGACGAAAAGTTTTTCTTTTAATAACTTTTCATCGTTAAGGTCTTAAGATGACACAGACCAAGTTTGAAGCTGATCGGATGAAATCTTTAGAAGGAGTTCGTTAAAGTATAGCACCTTGTCTTTTAGGCCTACTTCCTGTTGCCACTAGGGGGCGCTATGACTTTGAGCCAATAGCGGCGTGTATATGTTGTCAGGGGCGGACTCTGATGAATCGTGGAAAGTTTTGAGCCAATCGGACCATGTACGCTCAAGTTACACCCACTTCCTGTTTTGGTGGCGAATCGCACAAAATGGCCGCCCCGCCACGGCCACGCCCTATGACGAAAAATTTTTCTTTTAATAACTTTTCATCGTTAACATGTTAAGATGACACAGACCAAGTTTGAAGCTGATCGGATGAAAGCTCTAGGAGGAGTTCGTTAAAGTACGACATGTGGAAATGGGCAAAATCGCACTAATTTCGAACATTCAAAACAAAATGGCGGACTTCCTGTTGGGTTTAGGGGGGGCTACAATGGAGTTTTATGTCCGCCCTGCCATGCTACAGATGTGTCCTAAGTTTCGTGAGTCTACGTTAAACGTAGTGCAGGGGCTGAATTTTCGTAATATTGTAGGGGGCGCTAGCGAGTCATTTTTGTGCGCCTATTCCCGAAACCATTAAAATACGTAAATTTTCACCAGACTTGATGCGACCGCCAAATTTGGTGAGTTTTTGAATATGATAAGTCCTTCAAAAAGGCAATTCATTTGACGGAAAAAGAATAATAAAGAATAATAAAGAATAATTCCTTCAATTCCAATAGGGCCTTCGCCGCTGTCGGCGCTCGGGCCCTAATTAAAGCTGCAAGCAGCGATGTACGGGCCCTCGCTGACCTGCGCGAGTCGGGGTTACTGGCGGACCCCCCCCCACCGCGCATTTGCGCGTCACTCACACACTGAAAATGGTCGCCAATGAAAAGTGAACTCCCTGCTGAGTTCATTGATACCTCACACAAGCCTATATGTCATACAGGTCATTATCTGTGAAAGGGGGCGTGGCCGCATCATAGGGGGGCGGGTCAAACATCACCACTGAAAAAGGATCTCTCTGCTGAGTTCATTGATACCTCACACAAGCCTATACGTCATACAGGTCATTATCTGTGAAAGGGGGCGTGGCCGCATCATAGGGGGGCGGGTCAAACATCACCACTGAAAAAGGAACTCTCTGCTGAGTTCATTGATACCTCACACAAGCCTATACGTCATACAGGTCATTATCTGTGAAAGGGGGCGTGGTCGCATCATATGGGGGCGGGTCAAACATCACCAATGAAAAAGGAACTCTCTGCTGAGTTCATTGATACCTCACACAAGCCTATACGTCATACAGGTCATTATCTGTGAAAAGGGGCGTGGCCGCATCATAGGGGTGCGGGTCAAACATCACCACTGAAAAAGAAACTCTCTGCTGAGTTCATTGATACCTCACACAAACCTATACGTCATACAGGTTATTATCTAAGGAAGGGGGCGTGGCCGCATCATATGGGGGCGGGTCAAACATAACCAATGAAGAAGGAACTCTCTGCTGAGTTCATTGACACCTCACACAAGACTGTACCATAAACGGTTCAAATGTTATGAAAGGGGGCGTGGTCTGAGTGTGTGGGCGTGGTCAAATTATAGGGGCCTGCTCAGTATCACATGTAGACCACACATTCTAAGTTTCATGTAAATCGGATGATGTTTGTCATATAAGGTTTATTTCTTGTTGCCAGATGGTGGCGCTATCTCGTAAAGTCCATTTTGGCCTGCAGATGTCCTCAGGCCTGGACTCTTGGTGATTGTGGGAAATTTCAAGCAGATATGATAACGTACACTGTAGTTACAGCCACTTTCTCCTTCATCGCTAAACACTCAAAATGGCCGCCATGCCACGCCCACACCGTATGACGAAAAGTTTTTCTTTTAATAACTTTTCATCGTTAACATCTCAAGATGACACACACCAAGTTTGAAGCTGATCGGATGAAATCTCTAGGAGGAGTTCGTTAAAGTATAGCACCTTGTCTTTTAGGCCTATTTCCTGTTGCCACTAGGGGGCGCTATGATTTTGAGCCAATAACGGCGTGTATATGTCGTCAGGGGCGGACTCTGATGAATCCTGGAAAGTTTTGAGCCAATCGGACCATGTACGCTCAAGTTACACCCACTTCCTGTTTTTGTGGCGAATCGCACAAAATGGCCGCCGCGTCACGGCCACGCCCTATGATGAAAAATTTTTCTTTTAATAACTTTTCATCGTTAACATGTTAAGATGACACACACCAAGTTTGAAGTTGATCGGATGAAAGCTCTAGGAGGAGTTCGTTAAAGTACGACATGTGGAAATGGGCAAAATCGCACTAATTTCGAACATTCAAAACAAAATGGCGGACTTCCTGTTGGGTTTAGGGGGGGGCTACAATGGAGTTTTATGTCCGCCCTGCCATGCTACAGATGTCTACCAAGTTTCGTGAGTCTACGTTAAACGTAGTGCAGGGGCTGAATTTTCGTAATATTGTAGGGGGCGCTAGCGAGCCATTTTTGTGCGCCTATTCCCGAAACCATTAAAATACGTAAATTTTCACCAGACTTGATGCGACCGCCAAATTTGGTGAGTTTTTGAATATGATAAGTCCTCCAAAAAGGCAATTCATTTGACGGAAAAAGAAAGAAAGAATAATAATAAAGAATAATAATTCCTTCAATTCCAATAGGGCCTTCGCCGCTGTCGGCGCTCGGGCCCTAATTAAAGCTGCAAGCAGCGATGTACGGGCCCTCGCTGACCTGCGCGAGTCGGGGTTACTGGCGGACGCCCCCCCTTGCGGCCGCGCATTTACGCGTCACTCGTACACTGAAAATCGTCGCCAATGAAAAGTGAACTCCCTGCCGAGTTCATTGATACCTCACACAAGCCTATACGTCACACAGGTCATTATCTGTGAAAGGGGGCGTGGCCGCATCATAGGGGGGCGGGTCAAACATCAGCAATGAAAAAGGAACTCTCTGCTGAGTTCAACGATACCTCACTCAAGACTGTACCTTACATGGGTCACCAGTTATGAAATGGGGCGTGGCTTAAGCATAGGGGGCGGGTCAAACCAAAACCAATGAAGAAGAAAGTCATTGCTGAGTTCATTGACACCTCACACAAGACTCTACGCTAAACGGTTCAAATGTTATGAAAGGGGGCGTGGCCTGGGTTACTGGGCGTGGTCAAAATATAGGGGCCACCTCAGTATCACATGTAGACCACACATTCCAAGTTTCATGTAAATCGGATGATGTTTGTCACATAAGGCATATTTCCTGTTGCCAGATGGTGGCGCTATCTCCAAAAGTCCATATTGGCCTGCAGGTGTCCTCAGGCCCGGACTCTTGGTGATTGTGGGAAATTTCAAGCAGATACGACAACGTACACTATAGTTACAGCCACTTTCTCCTTCATCGCTAAACACTCAAAATGGCCGCCATGCCACGCCCACACCGTTTGACGAAAAGTTTTTCTTTTAATAACTTTTCATCGTTAACATGTTAAGATGACACACACCAAGTTTGAAGTTGATCGGACGAAAGCTCTAGGAGGAGTTCGTTAAAGTATAGCACCTAGTCTTTTAGGCCTACTTCCTGTTGCCACTAGGGGGCGCTATGACTTTGAGCCAATATCGGCGTGTATATGTCGTCAGGGGCGGACTCTGATGAATCCCGGAAAGTTTCGAGCCAATCGGACCATGTACGCTCAAGTTACACCCACTTCCTGTTTTGGTGGCGAATCGCACAAAATGGCCGCCCCGCCACGGCCACGCCCTATGACGAAAAATTTTTCTTTTAATAACTTTTCATCGTTAACATGTTAAGATGACACACACCAAGTTTGAAGCTGATCGGATGAAAGCTCTAGGAGGAGTTTGTTAAAGTACGACATGTGGAAATGGCCAAAATCGCACTAATTTCGCACATTCAAAACAAAATGGCGGACTTCCTGTTGGGTTTAGGGGGGGGCTACAATGGAGTTTTATGTCCGCCCTGCCATGCTACAGATGTCTACCAAGTTTCGTGAGTCTACGTTAAACGTAGTGCAGGGGCTGAATTTTCGTAATATTGTAGGGGGCGCTAGCGAGCCATTTTTGTGCGCCTATTCCCGAAACCATTAAAATACGTAAATTTTCACCAGACTTGATTTGACCGCCAAATTTGGTGAGTTTTTGAATATGATAAGTCCTCCAAAAAGGCAATTCATTTGCCGGAAAATAATAATAATAATAAAGAATAATAATAATTCCTTCAATTCCAATAGGGCCTTCGCCGCTGTCGGCGCTCGGGCCCTAATAATAATTCCTTCAATTCCAATAGGGCCTTCGCCGCTGTCGGCGCTCGGGCCCTAATAATTCCTTCAATTCCAATAGGGCCTTCGCCGCTGTCGGCGCTCGGGCCCTAATTAAAGCTGCAAGCAGCGATGTACGGGCCCTCGCTGACCTGCGCGAGTCGGGGTTACCGGCGGACGCCCCCCCCTTGCGACCGCGCAGTTGCGCGTCACTCGTACACTGAAAATTGTCGCCAATGAAAAGTGAACTCCCTGCTGAGTTCATTGATACCTCACACAAGCCTATACGTCATACAGGTCATTATCTGTGAAAGGGGGCGTGGCCGCATCATAGGGGGGCGGGTCAAACATCACCACTGAAAAAGGATCTCTCTGCTGAGTTCATTGATACCTCACACAAGCCTATACGTCATACAGGTCATTATCTGTGAAAGGGGGCGTGGCCGCATCATAGGGGGGCGGGTAAAACATTACCAATGAAAAAGGAACTCTCTGCTGAGTTCATTGACACCTCACACAAGACTGTACCATAAACGGTTCAAATGTTATGGGAGGGGGCGTGGCCTGAGTGGGTGGGCGTGGTCAAATTATAGAGGCCACCTCAGTTTCACATGTAGACCACACATTCTAAGTTTCATGTAAATCGGATGATGTTTGTCATATAAGGTTTATTTCCTGTTGCCAGATGGTGGCGCTATCTCGTAAAGTCCATTTTGGCCTGCAGATGTCCTCAGGCCTGGACTGTTGGTGATTGTGGGAAATTTCAAGCAGATATGATAACGTACACTGTAGTTACAGCCACTTTCTCCTTCATCGCTAAACACTCAAAATGGCCGCCATGCCACGCCCACACCGTATGACGAAAAGTTTTTCTTTTAATAACTTTGCATCGTTAACATCTCAAGATGACACCGACCAAGTTTGAAGCTGATCGGATGAAATCTCTAGGAGGAGTTCGTTAAAGTACAGCACCTTGTCTTTTAGGCCTACTTCCTGTTGCCACTAGGGGGCGCTATGACTTTGAGCAAATAGCGGCGTGTATATGTCGTCAGGGGCGGACTCTGATGAATCCTGGAAAGTTTCGAGCCAATCGGACCATGTACGCTCAAGTTACACCCACTTCCTGTTTTTGTGGCGAATCGCACAAAATGGCCGCCCCGTCACGGCCACGCCCTATGACGAAAATTTTTTCTTTTAATAACTTTTCATCGTTAACATGTTAAGATGACACACACCAAGTTTGAAGTTGATCGGATGAAAGCTCTAGGAGGAGTTCGTTAAAGTACGACATGTGGAAATGGGCAAAATCGCACTAATTTCGAACATTCAAAACAAAATGGCGGACTTCCTGTTGGGTTTAGGGGGGGCTACAATTGAGTTTTATGTCCGCCCCGCAATGTTACAGATGTGTACCAAGTTTCGTGACTCTACGTTAAACGTAGTGCTGGGGCTGAATTTTCGTAATATTGTAGGGGGCGCTAGCGAGCAATTTTTATGCGCCCATTCCCGAAACCATTAAAATACGTAAATTTTCACCAGACTTGATGCGACCGCCAAATTTGGTGAGTTTTTGAATATGATAAGTCCTTCAAAAAGGCAATTCATTTGACGGAAAATAATAATAATTAAAACTGCAAGCAGTGATGACGGGCCCTCGCCTCTTCGCAGTTCGGGGGTACTGGCAGAGGCCAATCTTTGCGGCAGTGAATTTGCGCGGCACTCAGACACTGCAAATCGTCACCAATGAAGATGGAAGTCCCTGCTGTAAGACTCTACGTCATACAGTTCATTATCTGTGGAGGGGGCGTGGCCAAATCCCAGGGGGCGGGTCAAAGCATCACCAATGAAGAAGGAACTCTCTGCTGAGTTCATTGACATCTTACACACGACTGTAGCTTAAACGGTTCAAATGTTACGGACGGGGGCGTGGCCTGTGTGAGTGGGCGTGGTTAAAGTATAGGGGCCAGCTCAGTATCACATGTAGACCACACATTCTAAGTTTCATGTAAATCGGATGATGTTTGTCATATTAGGCTGATTTCCTGTTGCCAGTTGGTGGCGCTGTCTCCAAAAGTCCATATTGGCCTCTAGATGTCCTCAGGCCTGGACTCTTGGTGATTGTGGGAAATTTCAAGCAGATACGACAACGTACACTGTAGTTACAGCTAGTGGTGGGCGATACTGCAAAATTTGGTATCGATCCGATACCAAATACATATAGGGTCCGTATTGCCGATACCGATACCAATACGATACTTTTTACTTAAAAAAATACTTTTGTGTAGGGGAGAGCATTTCATTATTTCTGAGGTGAATGAATGATCAATTCTTTTGGCAATATTTTTTTATTAATGTATTGAAGTGTAAAAAATGATTAGTTATTAGGCACTGTAGAATGAATACAAACCAAATTTTACAGCCTTTTTAAAAAATAAATAAATAAATAAATAGCCTAAAGAATAACAAATGTCTCCCTTTTTTCTGGTTTTAAAATCAAATGAAATAAAGTGCACACAAGTTGCACAAGTGTATTTTAATGTTAGAGGGGGCGCGCGTGATAAGTGAATACAGCCCAGGTCTAAATTAATTAAAATTTGTCAGGTTGCTCTCAGCTTCGCGATGTCTTATTCTTGAGCAATCACACTAACTAATGCACAAGACGCGATATTACATGACTAACATAATATTAGCCTACTCTTACAAGCTACCTGGGTATTCTCTGCCTCTCTGAAATGACTCTCCCAACGAACTCTGTCTCTGTGCCGGGGGTCTGGAAGTGGATTGATTTCCCTCCTCATTTCTTCGTTTTTGTAGATCAGCATTTTCCTTGTCATGTGTTTTTAAGTGTTTGTATAGGTTTGTAGTGTTGCCACAGTATCGAATGCTCTTTTTACACGTATCACAAGTTGCAGTATTATCATTTAGTGCCGTAAAATAGCTCCACACAACACTTCTCTTGCTCTCGGCCACCCTGATCTCTCATTCAATGTGCTATCAGTCTCGCTGCTCCTCTGCGCGTTGTGTCAGTGAGTCACGTGACGACACAACAACGAATCACAGCAGAGGAGCAAGAGGGGGAGGAGGAGCAATGTTCCAAGATGTGAAAGCGGCGTTTGCTCAGGAAGGTGGAAGACACAAGCAACGTATAGTGAACGTAGAGGAGAGATAACTAAATTAAAATATCGATTCAATTACAGTTGTATCGATCAAATACCAATACCAGCGTTGGCATCGATACTATCGATATTTAGATCGATCCGCCCACCCCTAGTTACAGCCACTTTCTCCTTCATCAGAGTGGGTCTCTCTGTGTGTGTGTGTGTGTGTGTGTGCTTCTGTCTGTGTGTGTGTGTGTGCTTCTGTCTGTGTGTGGGTGTGTGGGTGTACAGATTGTGGGAAATTTCAAGCAGATACGACAACGTACACTGTAGTTACAGCCACTTTCTCCTTCATCAGAGTGGGTCTCTGTGTGTGTGTGTGTGTGCTTCTGTCTGTGTGTGTTTGTGTGTGTGTGTGTGTGTGTGTGTGGGTGTAGAGTACAGGCCAAAAGATTCAATGAGTTTCCTTTAATTTCATGACCATTTACATTGTAGATTATCACTGAACTCATCAAAACTATGATGAACACATGCAGAATTATTTACTTAACAAAAAAGGGTCTATTTAATACCTCATGAAGCTCATTGAGAGAACACCAAGGGTTTGCAGCACTATCAAAAAAGCAAAGAGGGGGGGGGGGGTTACTCTGAAGAAACTAGAATATAAGACATGTTTTCACTTATTTCACACTTTTTTGTTAAGTGTGTGTGCGTCTGTCTATGTGTGTGTGTGTATATCGGTCAGTCTGTGTGTGTGTGTGTGTGTGTGTTGGGTTTGATTGAATGAAGTTTCAGAAATAAATCCAAAAAGAAGGTACATTAACGTCACAGCTGATATGCCTCTTATTATCTAGTAGAATAGCATAGTATTAATCTAATCAAACGTAAAATACTGAAAGAAAATGTCTATCACAATGTGCAAATAAAATGAATATCCTATCCTGCAAAGCACCAAAAACGAGTCACACACTAGCTAGCAACATCTATGGTATGCAGTGGAAAATTAGCAAGCTAGCAAAACACAGATAAGCTAACTGCTTCACATTACAGGCTAAAAACGGTTAATATTAGCATAACATTTAAGACAGAAACAACTTAGGGATAGCTTAATCTGCTGTTACAATAGCTAGATGTAAGTACCAACTTACATCGTCTCTGACTTCAGTAAAGGCGACTGCCGTAATAAAAATAACACAGACGTCGCGACGATTTCTGGCGTAACTTACGTAATTAACGTACGTAATGAACGTAGCCGTAACTAACGTAACTTTAACTAAACAGTCTCTGTAGCATGAGGAATTCATAACAGTGTGTGTGTGTGTGTGTGTGTGTGTGTGTTTGTCCTACCTCTATTTAATAACTCATGAAGCTCCAGCTATGTTGCCATAGCATAGTGATTTCAGGGAGGGGAGCTGCTAGCTGAGTCACATGACTGACAGTCACACAGGGAGGGGTGGGTGGCTGCCAGCTGAGTCACATTACAGTGTCATTACAGGCTCTCCCACATGTTATCCCCATTTAATAAACAAACTATTCAGTCAGATAGGCATTTGTTGTGAAAGAAATACAGTTACAATTTATAGCATTTTATTCAAAATCCAACATTTCATGCAGATGGGATTAATGCTATTGCAATGTGGGTAATGAATAAAAAAAAAAAATTCTAACAGCCCCATGTAATGTCCGATTCACTCAAGATTTGGCATGGATGCTCATGTTGCTATGCGGAACAACTGTCATTTATTTGGTGGCAATCGGAATAAATCTTGGCCAGATACACAACACAACTTCCTGTTTCAATAGCCGCCTACAGGAAGAAAAAAATATATAAAAAAAAAATAAAAAAAATTCTAACGGCGCCATCTAATGGCTTATTGACTTGAAATTTGGCATGGATGCTCACACCGCTATGCGGAACAACTGTGTTATGTTTGGTGGTAATCGGAATAAATCTTGGCCAGATATGCAACTTCCTCTTTCAAGAACCCGGACAGGAAGTTGGTACTCAATAACTTGCACATTTTTCGCACTATCAAATTTCTTTGGATAACTTTTCATCACGAGTGTCAGTAGATAATACCTGCAAAGATTCAAGAAGATTGCAGTCACGGCCTAGGAGGAGTTCGAAAGAATGTAAAACACATGACAATTCATAAATTCAAAATGGCCGCCTTCCGGTTGGGCGGAGCTAATGAAGGTAAATTGGAAATATGTTTGCAATGGTTAGAGCAATATGTGTATCAAATTTGGTGGAGATCAGAGTAACTATGTCCAAGTTAAGGCCTTTCCAGACATTAGGGGGCGCTATAGAGCCCGCTTACAGGTATGGGCCAAATCGCTGAACAGACTCACAAAGCTCCCCGGTCTTTACGTGGGTGCCAATTTTTGTGAGTTTTCGTATATATTGAGGCCGTCAAAAATGTGCCCAAGTGCTAAATCCACTTAAGGGGGCGCTATAGAGCAACCGTACCACTCTCAAGCCTAAATGTGTATTCAGATGAAAGAGTTTCATATTCTGCACATGGCTGCAAGATTTTGAGAGTTTTCATTGATCCTAAGGTCCTCAAAAACGTCTTTGAAATATGAGACATTTCGCACGAAATTCGCCATATCGTAAATTATAATTTTTTTAGATTTTTTATAAAAATAGCTTGATACAGTTCCAGATGATACGCATGATCCCTGAAAGTTTGAATGCTGAATTATGACCTTTTTTTTGGCAGGGTCCACATTAGGGGGCGCTATGGAGCACTCTGTCATTGCCCGAGCCCAATCACTACAGAATTCTGTCATTTTTTATAGGTGTGACAAGTGTGCAAATTTTTGCGAATTTTACCACATGAGAAAGTCCTCAAAAATGACAGTGAAGGTGCGGAATAATAATAATAATAATAATAATAATAATTCCTACAAAAACAATAGGTTCCTTGCACTTCGTGCTAGGACACCGGTGGTGCCCTAGCCACTCGTGCTCGGGCCCTAATAAAGAATAATTAAAGCTGCAAGCAGCGATGTACGGGCCCTCGCTGACCTGCGCGAGTCGGGGTTACTGGCGGACGCCCCCCCTTGCGACCACGCATTTGCGCGTCACTCATACACTGAAAATTGTCGCCAATGAAAAGTGAACTCCCTGCTGAGTTCATTGATACCTCACACAAGACTATAAATCATACAGGTCATTATCTGTGAAAGGGGGTGTGGCCGCATCATAGGGGGGCGGGCCAAACCATCACCAATGAAGAAAGAACTCTCTGCTGAGTTCAGTGATACTTCACACGAGACTGTATGTCATACAGTTTATTATCTGTGAAAGGGGGCGTGGCCGCATGATTGGGGGGCGGGTCAAACATCACCAATTAAATAGGAACTCTCTGCTGAGTTCATTGATACCTCACACAAGCCTATACGTCATACAGGTCATTATCTGTGAAAGGGGGCGTGGCCGCATCATAAGGGGGCGGGTCAAACATTACCAATGAAAAAGGAACTCTCTGCTGAGTTCATTGACACCTCACACAAGACTGTACCATAAACGGTTCAAATGTTATGGGAGGGGGCGTGGCCTGAGTGGGTGGGCGTGGTCAAATTATAGAGGCCGCCTCAGTTTCACATGTAGACCACACATTCTAAGTTTCATGTAAATCGGATGATGTTTGTCATATAAGGTTTATTTCCTGTTGCCAGATGGTGGCGCTATCTCGTAAAGTCCATTTTGGCCTGCAGATGTCCTCAGGCCTGGACTCTTGGTGATTGTGGGAAATTTCAAGCAGATATGATAACGTACACTGTAGTTACAGCCACTTTCTCCTTCATCGCTAAACACTCAAAATGGCCGCCATGCCACGCCCACACCGTATGACGAAAAGTTTTTCTTTTAATAACTTTTCATCGTTAACATCTCAAGATGACACACACCAAGTTTGAAGCTGATCGGATGAAATCTCTAGGAGGAGTTCGTTAAAGTATAGCACCTTGTCTTTTAGGCCTATTTCCTGTTGCCACTAGGGGGCGCTATGATTTTGAGCCAATAACGGCGTGTATATGTCGTCAGGGGCGGACTCTGATGAATCCTGGAAAGTTTTGAGCCAATCGGACCATGTACGCTCAAGTTACACCCACTTCCTGTTTTTGTGGCGAATCGCACAAAATGGCCGCCCCGTCACGGCCACGCCCTATGATGAAAAATTTTTCTTTTAATAACTTTTCATCGTTAACATGTTAAGATGACACACACCAAGTTTGAAGTTGATCGGATGAAAGCTCTAGGAGGAGTTCGTTAAAGTACGACATGTGGAAAGGGGCAAAATCGCACTAATTTCGAACATTCAAAACAAAATGGCGGACTTCCTGTTGGGTTTAGGGGGGGCTACAATTGAGTTTTATGTCCGCCCCGCAATGTTACAGATGTGTACCAAGTTTCGTGACTCTACGTTAAACGTAGTGCTGGGGCTGAATTTTCGTAATATTGTAGGGGGCGCTAGCGAGCAATTTTTATGCGCCCATTCCCGAAACCATTAAAATACGTAAATTTTCACCAGACTTGATGCGACCGCCAAATTTGGTGAGTTTTTGAATATGATAAGTCCTCCAAAAAGGCAATTCATTTGACGGAAAAAGAAAGAATAATAATAATAAAGAATAATAATAATTCCTTCAATTCCAATAGGGCCTTCGCCGCTGTCGGCGCTCGGGCCCTAATAATTCCTTCAATTCCAATAGGGCCTTCGCCGCTGTCGGCGCTCGGGCCCTAATTAAAGCTGCAAGCAGCGATGTACGGGCCCTCGCTGACCTGCGCGAGTCGGGGTTACTGGCGGACGCCCCCCCTTGCGACCGTGCATTTACGCGTCACTCATACACTGAAAATCGTCGCCAATGAAAAGTGAACTCCCTGCTGAGTTCAATGACACCTCACACAAGACTGTATGTCATACAAGTCATTATCTGTGAAAGGGGGCGTGGTCGCATCATAGGGGGGCGGGTCAAACATCACTAATGAAAAAGGAAGTCTCTGCTGAGTTCTTTGATATCTTACATAAGCCTATACGTCACACAGGTCATTATCTGTGAAAGGGGGCGTGGCCGCATCATAGGGGGGCGGGTCAAACATCACCAATGAAGAAAGAACTCTTAGCTGAGTTCATTGATACCTCACACAAGCCTATACGTCATACAGGTCGTTTATCTGTGAAAGGGGGCGTGGCCGCATCATAGGGGGGCGGGTCAAACATCATCAGTGAAAAAGGAAGTCTCTGCTGAGTTCATTGACACCTCACACAAAGCTATACCATGAACTGTTCAAATGTTATGAAAGGGGGCGTGGTCTGAATACATGGGCGTGGTCAAATTATAGGGGCTACCTCAGTTTCACATGTAGACCACACATTCTAAGTTTCATGTAAATCGGATGATGTTTGTCATATAAGGCATATTTCCTGTTGCCAGATGGTGGCGCTATCTCCAAAAGTCCATATTGGCCTGCAGATGTCCTCAGGCCTGGACTCTTGGTGATTGTGGGAAATTTCAAGCAGATATGATAACGTACACTGTAGTTACAGCCACTTTCTCCTTCATCGCTAAACACTCAAAATGGCCGCCATGCCACGCCCACACCGTATGACGAAAAGTTTTTCTTTTAATAACTTTTCATCCTTAACATCTCAAGATGACACACACCAAGTTTGAAGCTGATCGGATGAAATCTCTAGGAGGAGTTCGTTAAAGTATAGCACCTTGTCTTTTAGGCCTATTTCCTGTTGCCACTAGGGGGCGCTATGATTTTGAGCCAATAGCGGCGTGTAGATGTCGTCAGGGGCAGACTCTGATGAATCCTGAAAAGTTTCAAGCAGATACGACAACGTACACTGTAGTTACAGCCACTTTCTCCTTCATTTCTAAACACTCAAAATGGCCGCCATGCCACGCCCACACCGTTTAACGAAAACATTTTCTTTTAATAACTTTTCATCGTTAAGGTGTTTAGATGACTCGGACTGAATTTGAAGCTGATCGGATGAAAGCTCTAGGAGGAGTTCGTTAAAGTACAGCACCTTGTCTTTTAGAACTACTGCCTGTTGCCACTAGGGGGCGCTATAACTTTGAGCGAATATCTGCGTGTAGATGGCGTCAGGGGCGGACTCTGATGAATCCTGAAAAGCTTCAAGCAGATACGACAACGTACACTGTAGTTACAGCCACTTTCATCTTCATCGCTAAACACTCAAAATGGCCGCCATGCCACGCCCACACCGTTTGACGAAAAGTTTCTCTTTTAATAACTTTTCATCGTTAAGGTCTTTAGATGACTCAGACTGAATTTGAAGCTGATCGGATGAAATCTCTAGGAGGAGTTCGTTAAAGTACAGCAACTTGTCTTTTAGAACTACTGCCTGTTGCCACTAGGGGGCGCTATAACTTTGAGCGAATATCTGCGTGTAGATGGCGTCAGGGGCGGCCTCTGATGAATCCTGAAAAGTTTCGAGCCAATTGGACCATGTACGCTCAAGTTACACCCACTTCCTGTCATAAGGCATATTTCCTGTTGCCAGTTGGTGGCGCTATCTCCAAAAGTCCATTTTGGCCTGCAGATGTCCTCAGGCCTGGACTCTTGGTGATTGTGGGAAATTTCAAGCAGATACGACAACGTACACTGTAGTTACAGCCACTTTCTCCTTCATCACTAAACACTCAAAATGGCCGCCATGACACGCCCACACCGTATGACGAAAAGTTTTTCTTTTAATAACTTTTCATCGTTAACATCTCAAGATGACACAGACCAAGTTTGAAGCTGATCGGATGAAATCTCTAGGAGGAGTTCGTTAAAGTATAGCACCTTGTCTTTTAGGCATACTTCCTGTTGCCACTAGGGGGCGCTATGACTTTGAGCCAATAGCGGCGAGTAGATGTCGTCAGGGGCGGACTCTGATGAATCGTGAAAAGTTTCGAGCCAATCGGACAATGTATGCTCAAGTTACACCCACTTCCTGTTTTGGTGGCGAATGGCACAAAATGGCCGCCCCGTCACGGCCACGCCCTATGACGAAAATTTTTTCTTTTAATAACTTTTCATCGTTAACATGTTAAGATGACACACACCAAGTTTGAAGTTGATCGGATGAAAGCTCTAGGAGGAGTTCGTTAAAGTACGACGTGGAAATGGCCAAAATCGCACTAATTTAGAACATTCAAAACAAAATGGCGGACTTCCTGTTGGGTTTAGGGGGGGGCTACAATGGAGTTTTATGTCCGCCCTGCCATGCTACAGATGTCTACCAAGTTTCGTGAGTCTACGTTAAACGTAGTGCAGGGGCTGAATTTTCCTAATTTTGTAGGGGGCGCTAGCGAGCCATTTTTGTGCGCCTATTCCCGAAACCATTAAAATACGTAAATTTTCACCAGACTTGATGCGACCGCCAAATTTGGTGAGTTTTTGAATATGATAAGTCCTCCAAAAAGGCAATTCATTTGTCGGATAAAAGAAAGAAAGAATAATTAAAGCTGCAAGCAGCGATGTACGGGCCCTCGCTGACCTGCGCGAGTCGGGGTTACCGACGGACGCCTCTCCTTGCGATCGCGCATTTTCGCGTCACTCGTACACTGAAAATCGTTGCCAATGAAAAGTGAACTCCCTGCTGAGTTCAATGACACCTCACACAAGCCTATACGTCATACAGGTCTTTATCTGTGAAAGGGGGCGTGGCCGCATCATAGGGGTGCGGGTCAAACATCACCACTGAAAAAGGAACTCTCTGCTGAGTTCATTGATACCTCACACAAGCCTATACGTCATACAGGTCATTATCTGTGAAAGGGGGCGTGGCCGCATCATAGGGGGGCGGGTCAAACATTACCAATGAAAAAGGAACTCTCTGCTGAGTTCATTGACACCTCACACAAGACTGTACCATAAACGGTTCAAATGTTATGGGAGGGGGCGTGGCCTGAGTGGGTGGGCGTGGTCAAATTATAGAGGCCACCTCAGTTTCACATGTAGACCACACATTCTAAGTTTCATGTAAATCGGATGATGTTTGTCATATAAGGTTTATTTCCTGTTGCCAGATGGTGGCGCTATCTCGTAAAGTCCATTTTGGCCTGCAGATGTCCTCAGGCCTGGACTCTTGGTGATTGTGGGAAATTTCAAGCAGATATGATAACGTACACTGTAGTTACAGCCACTTTCTCCTTCATCGCTAAACACTCAAAATGGCCGCCATGCCACGCCCACACCGTATGACGAAAAGTTTTTCTTTTAATAACTTTGCATCGTTAACATCTCAAGATGACACAGACCAAGTTTGAAGCTGATCGGATGAAATCTCTAGGAGGAGTTCGTTAAAGTACAGCACCTTGTCTTTTAGGCCTACTTCCTGTTGCCACTAGGGGGCGCTATGACTTTGAGCAAATAGCGGCGTGTATATGTCGTCAGGGGCGGACTCTGATGAATCCTGAAAAGTTTTGAGCCAATCGGACCATGTACGCTCAAGTTACACCCACTTCCTGTTTTGGTGGCGAATCGCACAAAATGGCCGCCCTGCCACGGCCACGCCCTATGACGAAAAATTTTTCTTTTAATAACTTTTCATCGTTAACATGTTAAGATGACACACACCAAGTTTGAAGCTGATCGGATGAAAGCTCTAGGAGGAGTTCGTTAAAGTACGACATGTGGAAATGGCCAAAATCGCACTAATTTTGAACATTCAAAACAAAATGGCGGACTTCCTGTTGGGTTTAGGGGGGGGCTACAATGGAGTTTTATGTCCGCCCTGCCATGCTACAGATGTGTACCAAGTTTCGTGTCTGTACGTTAAACGTAGTGCAGGGGCTGAATTTTCGTAATATTGTAGGGGGCGCTAGCGAGCCATTTTTTTGCGCCTATTCCCGAAACCATTAAAATACGTAAATTTTCACCAGACTTGATGCGACCGCCAAATTTGGTGAGTTTTTGAATATGATAAGTCCTCCAAAAAGGCAATTCATTTGTCGGATAAAAGAAAAGAAAGAATAGATAATAATTAAAGCTGCAAGCAGCGATGTACGGGCCCTCGCTGACCTGCGCGAGTCGGGGTTACTGGCGGACGCCTCTCCTTGCGACCGCTCCTTTGCGCGTCACTCACACACTGAAAATCGTCACCAATGAAAAGTGAACTCCCTGCTGAGTTCAATGACACCTCAAACAAGCCTATACGTCATACAGGTCATTATCTGTGAAAGGGGGCGTGACCGCATCATAAGGGGGCGGGTCAAACATCAGCAATGAATAAGGAACTCTCTGCTGAGTTCATTGATACCTCACACAAGCCTATACGTCATACAGGTCATTATCTGTGAAAGGGGGCGTGGCCGCATCATAGGGGGGCGGGTCAAACATCACCACTGAAAAAGGAACTCTCTGCTGAGTTCGATTGACACCTCACATCAAGAACCGTATCATATAAACGGTTCAAATGTTATGAAAGGGGGCGTGGCCTGAGTGCGTGGGCGTGGTCAAATTATTGGGGCCACCTCAGTTTCACATGTAGACCACACATTCTAAGTTTCATGTAAATCGGATGATGTTTGTCATATAAGGCATATTTCCTGTTGCCAGATGGTGGCGCTATCTCCAAAAGTCCATATTGGCCTGCAGATGTCCTCAGGCCCGGACTCTTGGTGATTGTGGGAAATTTCAAGCAGATACGACAACGTACACTGTAGTTACAGCCACTTTCTCCTTCATCGCTAAACACTCAAAATGGCCGCCATGCCACGCCCACACCGTTTGACGAAAAGTTTTTCTTTTAATAACTTTTCATCGGTAACATCTCAAGATGACACACACCAAGTTTGAAGCTGATCGGATGAAATCTCTAGGAGCAGTTCGTTAAAGTATAGCACCTTGTCTTTTAGGCCTACTTCCTGTTGCCACTAGGGGGCGCTATGACTTTGAGCCAATAGCGGCGTGTAGATGTTGTCAGGGGCGGACTCTGATGAATCGTGAAAAGTTTCGAGCCAATCGGACCATGTACGCTCAAGTTACACCCACTTCCTGTTTTGGTGGCGAATCGCACAAAATGGCCGCCCCGCCACGGCCACGCCCTATGACGAAAAATTTTTCTTTTAATAACTTTTCATCGGTAACATGTTAAGATGACACACACCAAGTTTGAAGTTGATCGGATGAAAGCTCTAGGAGGAGTTCGTTAAAGTACGACATGTGGAAATGGCCAAAATCGCACTAATTTCGAACATTCAAAACAAAATGGCGGACTTCCTGTTGGGTTTAGGGGGGGCTACAATGGAGTTTTATGTCCGCCCTGCCATGCTACAGATGTGTACCAAGTTTCGTGAGTCTACGTTAAACGTAGTGCAGGGGCTGAATTTTCCTAATTTTGTAGGGGGCGCTAGCGAGCCATTTTTGTGCGCCTATTCCCGAAACCATTAAAATACGTAAATTTTCACCAGACTTGATGCGACCGCCAAATTTGGTGAGTTTTTGAATATGATAAGTCCTCCAAAAAGGCAATTCATTTGACGGAAAAAGAAAGAAAGAAAGAAAGAATAATAATAAAGAATAATTCCTTCAATTCCAATAGGGCCTTCGCCGCTGTCGGCGCTCGGGCCCTAATAATTCCTTCAATTCCAATAGGGCCTTCGCCGCTGTCGGCGCTCGGGCCCTAATAATTTCTTCAATTCCAATAGGGCCTTCGCCGCTGTCGGCGCTCGGGCCCTAATAATAATTCCTTCAATTCCAATAGGGCCTTCGCCGCTGTCGGCGCTCGGGCCCTAATTAAAACTGCAAGCAGTGATGACGGGCCCTCGCCTCTTTGCAGGTTGGGGGTACTGGCAGAGGCCAATCTTTGCGGCAGTGAATTTGCGCGGCACTCAGACACTGCAAATCGTCACCAATGAAGATGGAACTCCCTGCTATAAGACTCTATGTCATACAGTTTATTATCTGTGGAAGGGGGCGTGGCCAAACCACAGGGGGGCGGGTCAAACATCACCAATGAAGAATGAACTCTCTGCTGAGTTCAATGACACCTTACACAAGACTGTACCTTAAACAGTTCAAATGTTATGAAAGGGGGCGTGGCCTGTGTGAGTTGGCTTGGTTAAAGTATATGTGCCGGCTCAGTATCACATGTAGACCACACATTCTAAGTTTCATGTAAATCGGATGATGTTTGTCATATTAGGCTGATTTCCTGTTGCCAGTTGGTGGCGCTGTCTCCAAAAGTCCATATTGGCCTCTAGATGTCCTCAGGCCTGAGGCCTATTGCACGAAACTAGGATAAGGGATTATGCCGGGATATTCAAGTTATCCTGGATGAATTTAGCTTTGACTCGGTTGCACGAAACCAGATTGAATTAAGCCCAGCCAAGTAACCATGGAGATTTATTCTTTGCGGCTAGCCTGGTCCAGAGCAGGCTAACAGCCAGGCTAAGATTAATCCTGGAGTCTCATGTGTCAAATCAGCTGCCGTCTGGTCCGAAATAAACGTGTTTAACAGTTATTCCGTTGTCTTCTGCATGTCTTCTGCTTTATTTTCATTAACATGCCTACTTGTCACTATTGTTGTCGCGAGTTTGATTTAAACCCTAATACAGTTGTTTAGATGGTTTGGTTGCACTGGCACCCTGATGCGGAGTGGGACTTTTCCCGGGGGGACGGTACTGTTTCGAGGCTGCCTGGCGTGCGGCCGCTGCCCGGTGGCCGGTGCACGGTGGCCGCTGCCCAGTAGCCACTGCCCAGTGGCCGCTGCCTGCCGGAGTCGCGTCAGTGTCCACTCTCTCTGTAAAAGTAGAGATGAGCAGCGCAGCGTCCGTGGTCTCAGCTTCAGGTTTATACAGGACGCGCTCCGGAGATTAAGTGTGACGATATTAATGTAGCGATATTCCCAGATGATATTAATGGCAGACTGGTCAGAGACCAATACATTCATGATTTCATTTTCTTGTTGCTTGTCCTTCTCTAATAAAGGACAGTTTGTGTTACTCCTTAATATGTAGGCCTAATGTTTTTTATTATAGCTTACATTGGTTTCATAACCTTCTCAATTAGTCTCCCATCCCTGGACCAATAACGTGGCCTATATACAGTACGTATGTAGTGGAGTTTACATTCATCACACCGGGAACACCGCAATGCTTCTTAATCTTTTTATTTTGGTGCGGTCACTTGTCAGAAGAATAAAAAAACATGAATATTGTTTTACATATGCTCACAGCGTGTATTGAAGTCACCTACTTTTTTTTCTAGTTGTTGTCCCTTTCTGATTGTTCTGTACGAACATTAATTGTACAAAGAATTAGACATAGCTTATAGATATTTGTGGATAGTTGTAAAACTCGCGTTGTGAATAAGGGTTTGAAATTAAGCCTAGAGTCCTTACGGTCCATTTCCCGAGGAACATTAATTCCCTCTGCTCGCTTTTAAGGCAAAGGCTAAATAATAATACATTTTATTTATATAGTGCTTTACATGGTAGGCTAGTCAAAGACACTTTACAGTAAAACCAGCACCTATATCATATAAAAACAGAAACATGAAACTAGCATATTTAAAGCAATTCAAACACAGTGTAGCCTACAACTTTATAAAAATGTGGAGTGACTATAGGCTAAGTAGATATTTTTACACCCTCACACATTCAGTCGGGTCCGCTATGTTGGGCTTTTTCTCTCCGTTTGATAAGAGCCGTATTTCCCTTTTTGCATATTCTTCCCCTCCTCGTTACTTTCCATTAGAAGCTGCTGCTCATTGGGTGAAACATATGGCGCATGCGTCTTCTCCATCTCTGCATCAGTAAAGCTGTGATCGATACCGTGGTCTATGTGAGAAAGCCGTGAACGTGCACTTATCCCAGCTATCTACACCTGGCTTGACATAGCTTCACCTGTTCATCCTGGCTCGGCAAACGTGCAACCGATTAAGCCGCGATGAGCAGGTCACACTAAGTCAAGCTGCACTTTTTCATTTATCCTGGATATCTTTATTCTACTTTCGTGCAATAGGCCCCTGGACTCTTGGTGATTGTGGGAAATTTCAAGCAGATACGACAACGTACACTGTAGTTACAGCCACTTTCTCCTTCATCAGAGTGGGTCTGTGTGTGTGTGTGTTGGGTTTGATTGAATGAAGTTTCAGAAATAAATCCAAAAAGAAGGTACATTAACGTCACAGCTGATATGCCTCTTATTATCTAGTAGAATAGCATAGTATTAATCTAATCAAACGTAAAATACTGAAAGAAAATGTCTATCACAATGTGCAAATAAAATGAATATCCTATCCTGCAAAGCACCAAAAACGAGTCACACACTAGCTAGCAACATCTATGGTATGCAGTGGAAAATTAGCAAGCTAGCAAAACACAGATAAGCTAACTGCTTCACATTACAGGGTAAAAACGGTTAATATTAGCGTAACATTTAAGACAGAAACAACTTAGGGATAGCTTAACTGTGAGACCGAGAGGCTCGCCCACGATCAAAAAATCACCTCTGATTCATAGTTTAATAACTTTTAAACAATACAACGCAGCGACTCACCTAAAATGGCTCCTGAATCCTGACGAATTAGCCTTTCCGGCGGTCTTTTCCGTGTCCTTTTAGCCTCTACAGGTGATTTTCTATCCAGCCTGGAACTTCCAGCCTCTTTAGGGGTTGTTGGGCTTTAAATCCATACCTTTAAATCCCAGATTAATCCACTATATGTCCATAATTCATCGCGTTTTCGCTCGATTCTGCCGCTCGCTCCCTCGCTGCTCTGTCTCTCTGTGTTTACAGGAAGTTTCAAGCACCGGTATGCCCATATATGGGAGATATCAGCCAAAGAGTATAAAGGCTGAAAGATTTCAGCCCTCCCAACACTTCCTACTTTGCCAACACTTCCTGTCAACGTGTCTAGCATGCAAACAAAGGTGCTATAGTGGAACAAGATAGATATCTACCGTTTTATAGAGGAAATGGCCTCATTGGTTTGAGATATGGCATATATTTGCATTATATATTATATATTTGGGCCTTTTTTGAAGAAATGTAAATAGTATGTGCTTTATATGAGTTATAATGTTAATTATGTTTATTTTTGCATATAGAAGAACTGTTTTAGACACACAAATGCTTGTGTAGCATTGTTGTGGGTGTAATATCAATAAATATGACATTATTATGTTATTATTGGCATAGGTAAATGTCATGAGGGCAAAAGCGTCTGGACTTTTTTTGAAAAAATGTCTGTATTTTGTCATCTGTAAAATTTATAATGATTATTTCTTCACAGTGTGACTCCCAAGACATATGTGAAGTGTTTTAGAGAATAAAATGGCTTAGGTTTTACCTATATGTCTGTGATATCAATACATATCTGGAAGAGTCATGTTCCGTTTTATTTATTTATTTGTCTTTAAGGTCCTACAACCATTTTTAACATTCAAGTGACCTCACTGCAACCCAAATATTCTACTAACCCAGTTTGTCCTGAAAAAAATGATGTTCATATCTTCACTGTAGACAACAGGGTTGATGTTTTATTGGCTTTTATATAAAATAAATCCAGACGGAAAATGAACTGTAAAAATGGCCTCAGGGCTAGAAGGGTTAATCTGCTGTTACAATAGCTAGATATAAGTACCAACTTACATCGTCTCTGACTTCAGTACAGGCGACTGCCGTAATAAAAATAACACAAAGCGTCGGCGATTTCTGGCGTAACCTACGTAATTAACGTACGTAATGAACGTAGCCGTAACTAACGTAACTTTAACTACCCAGTCTCTGTAGCATGAGGAATTCACATCAGTGTGTGTGTGTGTGTGTGTGTGTGTGTGTGTGTGTGTGTGTGTGTGTGTGTGTTTGTCCTACCTCTACTTAATACCTCATGAAGCTCATTGAGAACAGCCTCCAGCTATCTTTCAGGGGGGGCGTGCCAGCTGAGTCCCACATGACTGACAGTCACAGACTGTCATGCAGTCAAACAGTGTCATTAAAGGCTCTACGACATGTTATCCCCATTTAATAAACAAACTATTTAGTCAGATAGGCATTTGTTGTGAAAGAAATTCAGCTACAATCTATAGAATTTTATTCAAAATCCAACATTTCATGCAGATGGGATTAATGCTAGATATATTGCAATGTGGGTAATGAATAAAAAAAAAAATTCTAACAGCCCCATGTAATGTCCGATTCACTCAAGATTTGGCATGGATGCTCATGTTGCTATGCGGAACAACTGTCATTTATTTGGTGGCAATCGGAATAAATCTTGGCCAGATACACAACACAACTTCCTGTTTCAATAGCCGCCTACAGGAAGAAAAAAATATATAAAAAAAAATAAAAAAAATTCTAACGGCGCCATCTAATGGCTTATTGACTTGAAATTTGGCATGGATGCTCACACCACTATGCGGAACAACTGTGTCATGTTTGGTGGTAATCGGAATAAATCTTGGCCAGATATGCAACTTCCTCTTTCAAGAACCCGGACAGGAAGTTGGTACTCAATAACTCGCACATTTTTCGCACTATCAAATTTCTTTGGATAACTTTTCATCATGAGTGTCAGTAGATACTACCTGCAAAGATTCAAGAAGATTGCAGTCACGGCCTAGGAGGAGTTCGAAAGAATGTGAAACACATGACAATTCATAAATTCAAAATGGCCGCCTTCTGGTTGGGCGGAGCTAATGAAGGTAAATGGGAAATATGTTCGCAATGGTTAGAGCAATATGTGTATCAAATTTGGTGAAGATCGGAGTAACTATGTCCAAGTTAAGGCCTTTCCAGACATTAGGGGGCGCTATAGAGCCCGCCTACAGGTATGGGCCAAATGGCTGAACAGACTCCCAAAGCTCCCCGGTCTTTACGTGGGCGCCAAAATTTGTGAGTTTTCGTATATATTGAGGCCGTCAAAAATGAGCCCAAGTGCTAAATCCACTTAAGGGGGCGCTATAGAGCAACCGTACCACTCTCAAGCCTAAATGTGTATTCAGATGAAAGAGTTTCATATTCTGCACATGGCTGCAAGATTTTGAGAGTTTTCGTGGATCCTAAGGTCCTCAAAAACGTCTTTGAAATATGAGACATTTTGCACGAAATTCGCCATATCGTAAATTATAATTTTTTTAGATTTTTTATAAAAATAGTCTGATACAGTTCCAGATGATACGCATGATCCCTGAAAGTTTGAATGCTAAATTATGACTTTTTTTTTGTCAGGGTCCACATTAGGGGGCGCTATGGAGCACTCTGTCATTGCCCGAGCCCAATCACTACAGAATTCTGTCATTTTTTATAGGTGTGACATGTGTGCAAATTTTTGCGAATTGTACCACATGAGAAAGTCCTCAAAAATGACAGTAAAGGTGCGGAATAATAATAATAATAATTAAAACTGCAAGCAGTGATGACGGGCCCTCGCCTCTTCGCAGTTCGGGGGTACTGGCAGAGGCCAATCTTTGCGGCAGTGAATTTGCGCGGCACTCAGACACTGGAAATCGTCACCAATGAAGATGGAAGTCCCTGCTGTAAGACTCTACGTCATACAGTTCATTATCTGTGGAGGGGGCGTGGCCAAATCACAGGGGGCGGGTCAAAGCATCACCAATGAAGAAGGAACTCTCTGCTGAGTTCATTGACATCTTACACACGACTGTAGCTTAAACGGTTCAAATGTTACAAACGGGGGCGTGTCCTGTGTGAGTGGGCGTGGTTAAGGTATAGGGGCCAGCTCAGTATCACATGTAGACCACACATTCTAAGTTTCATGTAAATCGGATGATGTTTGTCATATTAGGCTGATTTCCTGTTGCCAGTTGGTGGCGCTATCTCCAAAAGTCCATATCTACATCAGCACTAAGCCATCTACCCCCCTTCCACCGGCGCCACTCATCAACTGCCTGAAGGATATCAAGAACTGGATGGACAGTAACCTCCTCAAACTCAATAACAACAAAACGGAACTCATGGTGTTTGCCCCACAGTCACTTCTCAAAAAGGTTGGTGACATCACATTGGATGTGGATGGCTGCTCAATCTTTGCATCCCCTCAAGTACGCAACCTGGGCGTCATCATGGACTCCACCCTTTCCTTCCAACAGCACATCAAAAACACTACTAAAACGGCCTTCTACCATCTCAAGAACATTTCCAGACTTCGACAGTGGCTTTCCAATTCTGTAGCTGAGACCCTCATCCACTCCTTCATCACCTCCCGACTTGACTACTGCAACGGTATTCTTTTTGGTCTGCCTAGCAAGTCTACTGACAGACTTCAGTATGTCCAGAACTCTGCGGCTAGGATGCTCACCCACACAAAACTTGGACTTCACATCACTCCCATCCTGAAGAAACTCCACTGGCTGCCAATTAAGTCCCGGATCAAATATAAAATTCTCTTACTGACATACAAATCTCTCCATGGACTTGCACCTCACTACCTAACTGATCTGCTCCACCCATACACTCAGTCCCGGTCCCTGCGGTCCTCTGACAAGGACCTGCTTGCTGTCCCTAAAACCAGGCTCCGGACATTTGGTGACAGAGCCTTCTGTGTCAGTGCACCATCACTCTGGAACAAGCTTCCTCTTGTTATTCGCTCTGCCTCCTCTATTATTACCTTTAAAACCCAGCTAAAAACATACCTCTTCACTGAGGCGTATGGAGTTTAATCTCTCCTGGCCACACACCCTCACCTCTTAAGCCCCCCCCCCTTTGTTTGTTAAGCGTCCTTGGGTTTGTGAAAGGCGCTATAAAAGTCAAAGTTATTATTATTATTATTATATTGGCCTGCAGATGTCCTCAGGCCTGGACTCTTGGTAATTGTGGGAAATTTCCAGCAGATACGACAACGTACACTGTAGTTACAGCCACTTTCTCCTTCATCAGAGTGGGTCTCTCTGTGTGTGTGTGTGTGTGTGCTTCTGTCTGTTGTGTGTGTGTGTGTGTGTGTGTGGGTGTACAGTACAGGCCAAAAGATTCAATGCGTTTCCTTTATCATCATGACCATTTACATTGTAGATTATCACTGAACTCATCAAAACTATGATGAACACATGCAGAATTATTTACTTAACAAAAAAGGGTGAAATAACTGAAAACACGTCAGCCTAAAAAGTTTTGAGCCAACTGCGACTGCACTTGGGGACACATTTAGAGTTTTCGCATTTTTCCGGAGCGACTGCCCTTCATTTCTTAAAGTAAAGATGGCCGCTCGTTTCTCTTCCCTTAGCTGATTGGTTCTTGCCATAATATGAATTCTACCAGTCGTCCAATAGGCTGTCGGCTGTGGATCAACATGACTTCTGCACAACACAACTGATGGTCCCAACTCCATTAATAAGGAAGAAACTCCACTAATGAACCCTGACAAGGCCCACCTGTGGGGGGGGGGCCATTTCAGGTGACCTCATGCAGCTCATTGAGAGAACACCAGGGGGGGGGGTACTCTGAAGAAACTCGAATATAAGACATGTTTTCAGATATTTCACACTTTTTTGTTAAGTGTGTGTGCGTCTGTCTGTGTGTGTGTGTGTATATCTGTCAGTCTGTCTGTGTGTGTGTATCTGTCTGTCTGTGTGTGTGTTTGTCCTACCTCTATTTAATACCTCATGAAGTTTATTGAGAGAACACCAAGGGTTTGCAGCACTATCAAAAAAGCAAGGGGGGGGGGGGGTACTCTGAAGAAACTAGAATATAAGACATGTTTTCAGATATTTCACACTTTTTTGTTAAGTGTGTGTGCGTCTGTCTGTGTGTGTGTGTGTATATCTGTCAGTCTGTCTGTGTGTGTGTATCTGTCTGTCTGTGTGTGTGTTTGTCCTACCTCTATTTAATACCTCATGAAGTTCATTGAGAGAACACCAAGGGTTTGCAGCACTATCAAAAAAGCAAGGGGGGGGGGGGGGGGTACTCTGAAGAAACTAGAATATAAGACATTTTTTCAGTTATTTCACACTTTTTTGTTAACTGTGTGTGCGTCTGTCTATGTGTGTGTGTGTGTGTGTGTGTTGGGTTTGATTGAATGAAGTTTCAGAAATAAATCCAAAAAGAAGGTACATTAACGTCACAGCTGATATCCCTCTTATTATCTAGTAGAATAGCATAGTATTAATCTAATCAAACGTAAAATACTGAAAGAAAATGTCTATCACAATGTGCAAATAAAATGAATATCCTATCCTGCAAAGCACCAAAAACGAGTCACACACTAGCTAGCAACATCTATGGTATGCAGTGGAAAATTAGCAAGCTAACAGCTAGCAAAACACAGATAAGCTAACTGCTTCACATTACAGGGTAAAAACGGTTAACATTAGCATAACATTTAAGACAGAAACAACTTAGGGATAGCTTAATCTGCTGTTACAATAGCTAGATATACTGTAAGTACCAACTTACATCGTCTCTGACTTCAGTACAGGCGACTGCCGTAATAAAAATAGCACAAAGCGTCGGCGATTTCTGGCGTAACTTACGTAATTAACGTACGTAATGAACGTAGCCGTAACTAACGTAACTTTAACTAAACAGTCTCTGTAGCATAAGGAATTCACAACATTGTGTGTGTGTGTGTGTGTGTGTGTGTGTTTGTCCTACCTCTACTTAATACCCCATGAAGCTCATTGAGAACACCGTCAAGGTATGTTGCTATAGCATAGTGATTTCAGGGAGGGGGGGGGCTGCTAGCTGAGTCACATGACTGACAGTCACACAGGGAGGGGTGGGTGGCTGCCAGCTGAGTCACATTACAGTGTCATTACAGGCTCTCCCACATGTAATCCCCATTTAATAAACGAACTATTCAGTCAGATAGGCATTTGTTGTGAAAGAAATACAGTTACAATTTATAGCATTTTATTCAAAATCCAACATTTCATGCAGATGGGATTAATGCTATTGCAATGTGGGTAATGAATAAAAAAAAAAATTCTAACAGCCCCATGTAATGTCCGATTCACTCAAGATTTGGCATGGATGGTCATGTTGCTATGCGGAACAATGGTCTTTTATTTGGTGGCAATCAGAATAAATCTTGGCCAGATACACAACACAACTTCTGTTTCAATAGCCGCCTACAGGAAGAAAAAAATATATAAAAAAAAATAAAAAAAATTCTAACGGCGCCATCTAATGGCTTATTGACTTGAAATTTGGCATGGATGCTCACACCGCTATGCGGAACAACTGTGTCATGTTTGGTGGTAATCGGAATAAATCTTGGCCAGATATGCAACTTCCTCTTTCAAGAACCCGGACAGGAAGTTGGTACTCTATAACTTGCACATTTTTTGGACTATCAAAATTCTTTGGATAACTTTTCATCATGAGTGTCAGTAGATAATACCTGCAAAGATTCAAGAAGATTGCAGTCACGGCCTAGGAGGAGTTCGAAAGAATGTGAAACACATGACAATTCATAAATTCAAAATGGCCGCCTTCTGGTTGGGCGGAGCTAATGAAGGTAAATGGGAAATATGTTCGCAATGGTTAGAGCAATATGCGTATCAAATTTGGTGAAGATCGGAGTAACTATGTCCAAGTTAAGGCCTTTCCAGACATTAGGGGGCGCTATAGAGCCCGCCTACAGGTATGGGCCAAATGGCTGAACAGACTCCCAAAGCTCCCCGGTCTTTACGTGGGCGCCAAAATTTGTGAGTTTTCGTATATATTGAGGCCGTCAAAAATGAGCCCAAGTGCTAAATCCACTTAAGGGGGCGCTATAGAGCAACCGTACCACTCTCATGCCTAAATGTGTATTCAGATGAAAGAGTTTCATATTCTGCACATGGCTGCAAGATTTTGAGAGTTTTCGTGGATCCTAAGGTCCTCAAAAACGTCTTTGAAATATGAGACATTTCGCACGAAATTCGACATATCGTAAATTTGTTAATTTTTTTTAATTTTCAAAAAATAGAATGATAGAGTGCAAGATTATACGCATGATCCCTGAAAGTTTGAAGGCTGAATTATGACTTTTTTTTTGTCAGGGTCCACATTAGGGGGCGCTGTGGAGCACTCTGTCATTGCCCGAGCCCAATCACTACAGAATTCTGTCATTTTTTATAGGTTTGACATGTGTGCAAATTTTTGCGAATTTTACCACATGAGAAAGCCCTCAAAAATGACAGTAAAGGTGCGGAATAATAATAATAATTAAAACTGCAAGCAGTGATGACGGGCCCTCGCCTCTTCGCAGTTCGGGGGTACTGGCAGAGGCCAATCTTTGCGGCAGTGAATTTGCGCGGCACTCAGACACTGCAAATCGTCACCAATGAAGATGGAAGTCCCTGCTGTAAGACACTACGTCATACAGTTCATTATCTGTGGAGGGGGCGTGGCCAAATCCCAGGGGGCGGGTCAAAGCATCACCAATGAAGAAGGAACTCTCTGCTGAGTTCATTGACATCTTACACACGACTGTAGCTTAAACGGTTCAAATGTTACGAACGGGGGCGTGGCCTGTGTGAGTGGGCGTGGTTAAGGTATAGGGGCCGGCTCAGTATCACATGTAGACCACACATTTTAAGTTTCATGTAAATTGGATGATGTTTGTCATATTAGGCTGATTTCCTGTTGCCAGTTGGTGGCGCTATCTCCAAAAGTCCATATTGGCCTGCAGATGTCCTCAGGCCTGGACTCTTGGTAATTGTGGGAAATTTCCAGCAGATACGACAACGTACACTGTAGTTACAGCCACTTTCTCCTTCATCAGAGTGGGTCTCTCTGTGTGTGTGTGTGTGTGCTTCTGTCTGTGTGTGTGTGTGTGTGTGTGTGTGTGGGTGTACAGTACAGGCCAAAAGATTCAATGCGTTTCCTTTATCATCATGACCATTTACATTGTAGATTATCACTGAACTCATCAAAACTATGATGAACACATGCAGAATTATTTACTTAACAAAAAAGGGTGAAATAACTGAAAACACGTCAGCCTAAAAAGTTTTGAGCCAACTGCGACTGCACTTGGGGACACATTTAGAGTTTTCGCATTTTTCCGGAGCGACTGCCCTTCATTTCTTAAAGTAAAGATGGCCGCTCGTTTCTCTTCCCTTAGCTGATTGGTTCTTGCCATAATATGAATTCTACCAGTCGTCCAATAGGCTGTCGGCTGTGTATCAACATGACTTCTGCACAACACAACTGATGGTCCCAACTCCATTAATAAGGAAGAAACTCCACTAATGAACCCTGACAAGGCCCACCTGTGGGGGGGGGGACCATTTCAGGTGACCTCATGCAGCTCATTGAGAGAACACCAGGGGGGGGGGGGTACTCTGAAGAAACTAGAATATAAGACATGTTTTCAGATATTTCACACTTTTTTGTTAAGTGTGTGTGCGTCTGTCTGTGTGTGTGTGTGTATATCTGTCAGTCTGTCTGTGTGTGTGTATCTGTCTGTCTGTGTGTGTGTATCTGTCTGTCTGTGTGTGTGTTTGTCCTACCTCTATTTAATACCTCATGAAGTTCATTGAGAGAACACCAAGGGTTTGCAGCACTATCAAAAAAGCAAGGGGGGGGGGTACTCTGAAGAAACTAGAATATAAGACATTTTTTCAGTTATTTCACACTTTTTTGTTAACTGTGTGTGCGTCTGTCTATGTGTGTGTGTGTGTGTGTGTGTGTGTGTTGGGTTTGATTGAATGAAGTTTCAGAAATAAATCCAAAAAGAAGGTACATTAACGTCACAGCTGATATGCCTCTTATTATCTAGTAGAATAGCATAGTATTAATCTAATCAAATGTAAAATACTGAAAGAAAATGTCTATCACAATGTGCAAATAAAATGAATATCCTATCCTGCAAAGCACCAAAAACGAGTCACACACTAGCTAGCAACATCTATGGTATGCAGTGGAAAATTAGCAAGCTAACAGCTAGCAAAACACAGATAAGCTAACTGCTTCACATTACAGGGTAAAAACGGTTAACATTAGCATAACATTTAAGACAGAAACAACTTAGGGATAGCTTAATCTGCTGTTACAATAGCTAGATATACTGTAAGTACCAACTTACATCGTCTCTGACTTCAGTACAGGCGATAGCACAAAGCGTCGGCGATTTCTGGCGTAACTTACGTAATTAACGTACGTAATGAACGTAGCCGTAACTAACGTAACTTTAACTAAACAGTCTCTGTAGCATAAGGAATTCACAACATTGTGTGTGTGTGTGTGTGTGTGTGTGTTTGTCCTACCTCTACTTAATACCCCATGAAGCTCATTGAGAACACCGTCAAGGTATGTTGCTATAGCATAGTGATTTCAGGGAGGGGGGGGGCTGCTAGTTGAGTCACATGACTGACAGGGAGGGGGGGGTGGCTGCCAGCTGAGTCACATTACAGTGTCATTACAGGCTCTCCCACATGTTATCCCCATTTAATAAACGAACTATTCAGTCAGATAGGCATTTTTTGTGAAAGAAATACAGTTACAATTTATAGAATTTTATTCAAAATCCAACATTTCATGCAGATGGGATTAATGCTATTGCAATGTGGGTAATGAATAAAAAAAAAAATTCTAACAGCCCCATGTAATGTCCGATTCACTCAAGATTTGGCATGGATGCTCATGTTGCTATGCGGAACAACTGTCATTTATTTGGTGGCAATCGGAATAAATCTTGGCCAGATACACAACACAACTTCCTGTTTCAATAGCCGCCTACAGGAAGAAAAAAATATATATAAAAAAAATAAAAAAAATTCTAACGGCGCCATCTAATGGCTTATTGACTTGAAATTTGGCATGGATGCTCACACCGCTATGCGGAACAACTGTGTCATGTTTGGTGGTAATCGGAATAAATCTTGGCCAGATATACAACTTCCTCTTTCAAGAACCCGGACAGGAAGTTGGTACTCAATAACTCGCACATCTTTCGCACTATCAAATTTCTTTGGATAACTTTTCATCATGAGTGTCAGTAGATAATACCTGCAAAGATTCAAGAAGATTGCAGTCACGGCCTAGGAGGAGTTCGAAAGAATGTGAAACACATGACAATTCATAAATTCAAAATGGCCGCCTTCTGGTTGGGCGGAGCTAATGAAGGTAAATGGGAAATATGTTCGCAATGGTTAGAGCAATATGCGTATCAAATTTGGTGAAGATCGGAGTAACTATGTCCAAGTTAAGGCCTTTCCAGACATTAGGGGGCGCTATAGAGCCCGCCTACAGGTATGGGCCAAATGGCTGAACAGACTCCCAAAGCTCCCCGGTCTTTACGTGGGCGCCAAAATTTGTGAGTTTTCGTATATATTGAGGCCGTCAAAAATGAGCCCAAGTGCTAAATCCACTTAAGGGGGCGCTATAGAGCAACCGTACCACTCTCAAGCCTAAATGTGTATTCAGATGAAAGAGTTTCATATTCTGCACATGGCTGCAAGATTTTGAGAGTTTTCGTGGATCCTAAGGTCCGCAAAAACGTCTTTGAAATATGAGACATTTCGCACGAAATTTGCCATATCGTAAATTATAATTTTTTTAGATTTTTTATAAAAATAGCCTGATACAGTTCCAGATGATACGCATGATCCCTGAAAGTTTGAATGCTAAATTATGACTTTTTTTTTGTCAGGGTCCACATTAGGGGGCGCTATGGAGCACTCTGTCATTGCCCGAGCCCAATCACTACAGAATTCTGTCATTTTTTATAGGTGTGACATGTGTGCAAATTTTTGCGAATTTTACCACATGAGAAAGTCCTCAAAAATGACAGTAAAGGTGCGGAATAATAATAATAATTAAAACTGCAAGCAGTGATGACGGGCCCTCGCCTCTTCGCAGTTCGGGGGTACTGGCAGAGGCCAATCTTTGCGGCAGTGAATTTGCGCGGCACTCAGACACTGCAAATCGTCACCAATGAAGATGGAAGTCCCTGCTGTAAGACTCTACGTCATACAGTTCATTATCTGTGGAGGGGGCGTGGCCAAATCCCAGGGGGCGGGTCAAAGCATCACCAATGAAGAAGGAACTCTCTGCTGAGTTCATTGACATCTTACACACGACTGTAGCTTAAACGGTTCAAATGTTACGGACGGGGGCGTGGCCTGTGTGAGTGGGCGTGGTTAAAGTATAGGGGCCAGCTCAGTATCACATGTAGACCACACATTCTAAGTTTCATGTAAATCGGATGATGTTTGTCATATTAGGCTGATTTCCTGTTGCCAGTTGGTGGCGCTGTCTCCAAAAGTCCATATTGGCCTCTAGATGTCCTCAGGCCTGGACTCTTGGTGATTGTGGGAAATTTCAAGCAGATACGACAACGTACACTGTAGTTACAGCCCTAATAATAATCCCTAGAAAAACAATAGGTTCCTTGCACTTCGTGCTAGGACACCGGTGGTGCCCTAGCCACTCGTGCTCGGGCCCTAATAATCCCTAGAAAAACAATAGGTTCCTTGCACTTCGTGCTAGGACACCGGTGGTGCCCTAGCCACTCGTGCTCGGGCCCTAATAATCCCTAGAAAAACAATAGGTTCCTTGCACTTCGTGCTAGGACACCGGTGGTGCCCTAGCCACTCGTGCTCGGGCCCTAATAATAATCCCTAGAAAAACAATAGGTTCCTTGCACTTCGTGCTAGGACACCGGTGGTGCCCTAGCCACTCGTGCTCGGGCCCTAATAATCCCTAGAAAAACAATAGGTTCCTTGCACTTCGTGCTAGGACACCGGTGGTGCCCTTGCCACTCGTGCTCGGGCCCTAATAATCCCTAGAAAAACAATAGGTTCCTTGCACTTTGTGCTAGGACACCGGTGGTGCCCTAGCCGCTCGTGCTCGGGCCCTAATAATAATCCCTAGAAAAACAATAGGTTCCTTGCACTTCGTGCTAGGACACCGGTGGTGCCCTAGCCACTCGTGCTCGGGCCCTAATAATCCCTAGAAAAACAATAGGTTCCTTGCACTTCGTGCTAGGACACCGGTGGTGCCCTAGCCACTCGTGCTCCTTCAATTCCAATAGGGCCATCGCCGCTGTCGGCGCTCGGGCCCTAATTAAAGCTGCAAGCAGCGATGTACAGGCCCTCGCTAACCTGCGCGACTCGGGGTTACTGGCGGACGCCTCTCCTTGCGACCGCGCATTTGCGCCTCAGTCATACACTGAAAATCATCGCCAATGAAAAGTGAACTCCCTGCTGAGTTCAATGACACCTCACACAACACTATACATCATACAAGTCATTATCTTTGAAAGGGGGCGTGGCAACATCATAGGGGGTCGGGTCAAACATCACCAATGAAAAAGGAACTCTCTGCTGAGTTCATTGACACCTCACACAAGACTAGACCTTAAATGGGTCACTAGTTATTTAAGAGGGCGTGGCTTACGCATGAGAGGTGGGCCAAACCATCACCAATGAAAAAGGAACTCTCTGCTGAGTTCATTGATATCTCACACAAGCCTATACGTCATACAGGTCATTGTCTGTGAAAGGGGCGTGGCCGCATCATAAAGGGATGGGTCAAACATCCCCATTGAAGAAGGAACTCTCTGCTGAGTTCATTGATACCTCACACAAGCTTATACGTCATACAGGTCATTATCTGTCAAAGGGGGCGTGGCCGCATCATAAGGGGGCGGGTCAAACATCACCACTGAAAAAGGAACTCTCTGCTGAGTTCATTGACACCTCACACAGGACTACACCTTAAATGGGTCACTAGTTATGTAAGGGGGCGTGGCTTAAGCATGGGGGGCGGGCCAAACCATCACCAATGTAAAAGGAACTCTCTGCTGAGTTCATTGATATCTCACACAAGCCTATACGTTATACAGGTCATTCATTATCTGTGAAAGAGGGCGTGGCCGCATCATAGGGGGGCGGGTCAAACATCACCAATAAAAAAGGAACTCTCTGCTGAGTTTATTGATATCTCACACAAGCTTATACGTCATACAGGTCATTATCTGTGAAAGGGGGCGTGGCCGCATCATAAGGGGGCGGGTCAAACATCACCACTGAAAAAGGAACTCTCTGCTGAGTTCATTGACACCTCACACAGGACTACACCTTAAAGTGGTCACTAGTTATGTAATGGGGCGTGGCTTAAGCATGAGGGGCGGGCCAAACCATCACCAATGAAAAAGGAACTCTCTGCTGAGTTCATTGATATCTCACACAAGCCTATACGTCATACAAGTCATTATCTGTGAAAGGGGGCGTGGCCGCATCATAAAGGGGTGGGTCAAACATCCCCATTGAAGAAGGAACTCTCTGCTGAGTTCATTGATACCTCACACAAGACTACACCTTAAATGGGTCACTAGTTATGTAAGGGGGCGTGTCTTAAGCATAGGGGGCGGGCCAAACCATCACCAGTGAAGAAGGAAGTCTCTGCTGAGTTCATCGACACCTCACACAAAGCTATACCATAAACGGTTCAAATGTTATGAAAGGGGGCGTGGTCGGAGTGTGTGGGCGTGGTCAAATTATAGGGTCCTATAAATTACTCACACAAGCCTATACGTCATACAGGTCATTATCTGTGAAAGGGGGCGTGGCCGCATCATATGGGGGCGGGTCAAACATCACTACTGAAAAAGGAACTCTCTGCTGAGTTCATTGATACCTCACACAAGCCTATACGTCATACAGGTAATTATCTGTGAAATGGGGCGTGGCCGCATCATAGGGGGGCGGGTCAAACATCACCACTGAAAAAGGAACTCTCTGCTGAGTTCATTGATACCTCACACAAGCCTATACGTCATACAGGTCATTATCTGTGAAAGGGGACGTGGCCGCATCATAGGGGGGCAGGTCAAACATCACCAATGAAGAAGGAACTCTTAGCTGAGTTCCTTGATATCTTACACAAGACTACACGTTAAATGGGTCACAAGTTATGTAAGGGGGCGTGGCAAACCATCACCAATGAAAAGGGAACTCTCTGCTGAGTTCATTGACACCTCACACAAAGCTATACCTTAAACGGTTCAAATGTTATAAAAGGGGCGTGGTCTGAATGGGCGGGCGTGGTCAAATTATAGGGGCCGGCTCAGTATCACATGTAGACCACACATTCTAAGTTTCATGTAAATCGGAGGATGTTTGTCATAGGCATATTATATATTTGTATATATATTTGATGTTTGTCATAGGCATTTATAAGGCATATTTCCTCTTGCCAGATGGTGGCGCTATCTCCAAAAGTCCATATTAGCCTGCAGATGTCCTCAGGCCTGGACTCTTGGTGATTGTGGGAAATTTCAAGCAGATACGACAACAGAAACTGTAGTTACAGCCACTTTCTCCTTCATCGCTAAACACTCAAAATGGCCGCCATGCCACGCCCACACCGTATGACGAAAAGTTTTTCTTTTAATAACTTTTTATCGTTAACATCTCAAGATGACACAGACCAAGTTTGAGGTCGATCGGATGAAATCTCTAGGAGGAGTTCGTTAAAGTTTATCACCTTGTCTTTTAGGAATACTTCCCGTTGCCACTAGGGGGCGCTATGACTTTGAGCGAATATTGGCATGTAGATGTCGTTAGGGGCGGACTCTGATGAATCCTGAAAAGTTTCGAGCCAATCGGACCATGTATGCTCAAGTTACACCCACTTCCTGTCATAAGGCATATTTCCTGTTGCCAGATGGTGGCACTATCTCCAAAAGTCCTTATTTGCCTGCAGATGTCCTCAGGCCTGGACTCATGGTGATTGTGGGAAATTTCAAGCAGATACGACAACAGAAACTGTAGTTACAGCCACTTTCTCCTTCATCGCTAAACACTCAAAATGGCCGCCATGCCACGCCCACACCGCATGACAAAAAGTTTTTCTTTTAATAACTTTTTATCGTTAACATGTTAAGATGACCCACACCAAGTTTGAAGCTGATCGGATGAAATCTCTAGGAGGAGTTTGTGAAAGTATAGCACCTTGTCTTTTAGGCCTACTTCCTGTTGCCACTAGGGGGCGCTATGACTTTGAGCCAATATCGGCGTGTATATGTCGTCAGGGGTGGACTCTGATGAATCCTGGAAAGTTTCGAGCCAATCGGACCATGTACGCTCAAGTTACACCCACTTCCTGTTTTGGTGGCAAATCTCACAAAATGGCCGCCCGCCACGGCCACGCCCTATGACAAAAAGTTTTTCTTTTAATACCTTTTCATCGTTAACATGTTAAGATGATACACACCGAGTTTGAAGATGATCGGATGAAATCTCTGGGAGGAGTTCGTTAAAGTACGACATGTGGAAATGGCCAAAATCACACTAATTTTGAACATTCAAAACAAAATGGCGGACTTCCTGTCGGGTTTAGGGGGGGGCTACAATGGAGTTTTATGTCCGCCCTGCCATGCTACAGATGTGTACCAAGTTTCGTGACTCTACGTTAAACGAGCTGCAGGGGCTCAATTTTCTTAATTTTGTAGGTGGCGCTAGCGAGCCATTTTTTTGAACATATTCCCAAAACCATTAAAATACGTAATTTTTCACCAGACTTGATGCAACCGCCAAATTTGGTGAGTTTTTGAATATGATAAGTCCTCCAAAAAGGCAATTCATTTGCCGGATAAAAGAATAATAATTAAAGCTGCAAGCAGCGATGTACGGGCCCTCGCTGACCTGCGCGAGTCGGGGTTACCGACGGACGCCTCTCCTTGCGACCGCGCATTTGCGCGTCAATCGTACACTGAAAATCGTCGCCAATGAAAAGTGAACTCCCTGCTGAGTTCAACGATACCTCACACAAGACTCTACGTCATACATGTCATTATCTGTGAAAGGGGGCGTGGCCGCATCATAGGGGGGTGGCTCAAACATCACCAATGACAAAGGAACTCTCTGCTGAGTTCATTGATATCTTACACAAGCCTATACGTCATACAGGGTCATTATCTGTGAAAGTGGGCGTGGCCGCATCATAGGGGGGCGGGTCAAACATCACTAATGAAAAAGGAAGTCTCTGCTGAGTTCTTTGATATCTTACATAAGCCTATACGTCACACAGGTCATTATCTGTGAAAGGGGGCGTGGCCGCATCATAGGGGGGCGGGTCAAACATCACCACTGAAAAAGGAACTCTCTGCTGAGTTCATTGATACCTCTCACAAGCCTATACGTCATACGGGTCATTATCTGTGAAAGGGGGCGTGGCCGCATCATAGGGGGGCGGGCCAAACATCACCATTGAAGAAGGAACTCTCTGCTGAGTTCATTGATACCTCACACAAGACTACACCTTAAATGGGTCACTAGTTATGTAAGGGGGCGTGGCTAATGCATAGGGGGCGGGCCAAACCATCACCAGTGAAGAAGGAAGTCTCTGCTGAGTTCATTGACACCTCACACAAAGCTATACCTTAAAAGGTTCAAATGTTATGAAACGGGGCGTGGTCTGAATGCGTGGGCGTGGTCAAATTATAGGGGCCGGCTCAGTATCCCATGTAGACCACACATTCTAAGTTTGCAAGCAATACATGGTTATGTACATAACCTACTGGTTCCGTTGGTGTTGCTTATCTCCATGCTGGAAACGTGCGTTTCGGCCTCTTCTGATGTTTTTGTGATGTTTTAACCTTGTTCCTGTCATTTCAACAGGATTACATTAGTTTCCTAACAGAAGCTGTTAAACACACATCTCCATGCTGGAAACGTGCGTTTCGGCCTCTTCTGATGTTTTTGTGATGTTTTAACCTTGTTTCTGTCATTTCAACAGGATTACATTAGTTTCTTAACAGAAGCTGTTAAACACACATCTCCATGCTGGAAACGTGCGTTTCGGCCTCTTCTGATGTTTTTGTGATGTTTTAACCTTGTTCCTGTCATTTCAACAGGATTACATTAGTTTCTTAACTGAAGCTGTTAAACACACATCTCCATGCTGGAAACGTGCGTTTCGGCCTCTTCTGATGTTTTTGTGATGTTTTAACCTTGTTCCTGTCATTTCAACAGGATTACATTAGTTTCTTAACAGAAGCTGTTAAACACACATCTCCATGCTGGAAACGTGCGTTTCGGCCTCTTCTGATGTTTTTGTGATGTTTTAACCTTGTTCCTGTCATTTCAACAGGATTACATTAGTTTCTTAACAGAAGCTGTTAAACACACATCTCCATGCTGGAAACGTGCGTTTCGGCCTCTTCTGATGTTTTTGTGATGTTTTAACCTTGTTCCTGTCATTTCAACAGGATTACATTAGTTTCTTAACTGAAGCTGTTAAACACACATCTCCATGCTGGAAACGTGCGTTTCGGCCTCTTCTGATGTTTTTGTGATGTTTTAACCTTGTTCCTGTCATTTCAACAGGATTACATTAGTTTCTTAACAGAAGCTGTTAAACACACATCTCCATGCTGGAAACGTGCGTTTTCGGCCTCTTCTGATGTTTTTGTGATGTTTTAACCTTGTTCCTGTCATTTCAACAAGATTACATAAGTTTCTCAAAAGAAGCTGTTAAACACACATCTCCATGCTGGAAACGTGCGTTTCGGCCTCTTCTGATGTTTTTGTGATGTTTTAACCTTGTTCCTGTCATTTCAACAGGATTACATTAGTTTCTCAAAAGAAGCTGTTAAACACACATCTCCATGCTGGAAACGTGCGTTTCGGCCTCTTCTGATGTTTTTGTGATGTTTTAACCTTGTTCCTGTCATTTCAACAGGATTACATTAGTTTCTTAACAGAAGCTGTTAAACACACATCTCCATGCTGGAAACGTGCGTTTCGGCCTCTTCTGATGTTTTTGTGATGTTTTAACCTTGTTTCTGTCATTTCAACAGGATTACATTAGTTTCTTAACAGAAGCTGTTAAACACACATCTCCATGCTGGAAACGTGCGTTTCGGCCTCTTCTGATGTTTTTGTGATGTTTTAACCTTGTTTCTGTCATTTCAACAGGATTACATTAGTTTCTTAACTGAAGCTGTTAAACACACATCTCCATGCTGGAAACGTGCGTTTCGGCCTCTTCTGATGTTTTTGTGATGTTTTAACCTTGTTCCTGTCATTTCAACAGGATTACATTAGTTTCTTAACAGAAGCTGTTAAACACACATCTCCATGCTGGAAACGTGCGTTTCGGCCTCTTCTGATGTTTTTGTGATGTTTTAACCTTGTTCCTGTCATTTCAACAGGATTACATTAGTTTCTTAACAGAAGCTGTTAAACACACATCTCCATGCTGGAAACGTGCGTTTCGGCCTCTTCTGATGTTTTTGTGATGTTTTAACCTTGTTTCTGTCATTTCAACAGGTTTAACAGAAGCTGTTAAACACACATCTCCATGCTGGAAACGTGCGTTTCGAGCCTCTTCTGATAGTTTCTTAACAGAAGCTGTTAAACACACATCTCCATGCTGGAAACGTGCGTTTCGGCCTCTTCTGATGTTTTTGTGATGTTTGAACCTTGTTTCTGTCATTTCAACGGGATTACATTAGTTTCTTAGCAGAAGCTGTTAAACACACATCTCCATGCTGGAAACGTGCGTTTTGGCCTCTTCTGATGTTTTTGTGATGTTTTAACCTTGTTCCTGTCATTTCAACAGGATTACATTAGTTTCTTAACAGAAGCTGTTAAACACACATCTCCATGCTGGAAACGTGCGTTTCGGCCTCTTCTGATGTTTTTGTGATGTTTTAACCTTGTTCCTGTCATTTCAACAGGCTTACATTAGTTTCTTAACAGAAGCTGTTAAACACACATCTCCATGCTGGAAACGTGCGTTTCGGCCTCTTCTGATGTTTTTGTGATGTTTTAACCTTGTTCCTGTCATTTCAACAGGATTACATTAGTTTCTTAACAGAAGCTGTTAAACACACATCTCCATGCTGGAAACGTGCGTTTCGGCCTCTTCTGATGTTTTTGTGATGTTTTAACCTTGTTTCTGTCATTTCAACAGGTTTAACATAAGCTGTTAAACACACATCTCCATGCTGGAAACGTGCGTTTCGGCCTCTTCTGATGTTTTTGTGATGTTTTAACCTTGTTTCTGTCATTTCAAAAGGTTTAACAGAAGCTGTTAAACACACATCTCCATGCTGGAAACGTGCGTTTCGGCCTCTTCTGATGTTTTTGTGATGTTTTAACCTTGTTCCTGTCATTTCAACAGGATTACATTAGTTTCTTAACAGAAGCTGTTAAACACACATCTCCATGCTGGAAACGTGCGTTTCGGCCTCTTCTGATGTTTTTGTGATGTTTTAACCTTGTTCCTGTCATTTCAACAGGATTACATTAGTTTCTTAACAGAAGCTGTTAAACACACATCTCCATGCTGGAAACGTGTCGTTTCGGCCTCTTCTGATGTTTTTGTGATGTTTTAACCTTGTTTCTGTCATTTCAACAGGATTACATTAGTTTCTTAACAGAAGCTGTTAAACACACATCTCCATGCTGGAAACGTGCGTTTCGGCCTCTTCTGATGTTTTTGTGATGTTTTAACCTTGTTCCTGTCATTTCAACAGGATTACATTAGTTTCTTAACAGAAGCTGTTAAACACACATCTCCATGCTGGAAACGTGCGTTTCGGCCTCTTCTGATGTTTTTGTGATGTTTTAACCTTGTTTCTGTCATTTCAACAGGTTTAACAGAAGCTGTTAAACACACATCTCCATGCTGGAAACGTGCGTTTCGGCCTCTTCTGATGTTTGTTGTGATGTTTGAACCTTGTTTCCGTCATTTCAACGGGATTACATTAGTTTCTTAGTAGAAGCTGTTAAAAACACATCTCCATGCTGGAAACGTGCGTTTTGGCCACTTCTGATGTTTTTGTGATGTTTTAACCTTGTTCCTGTCATTTCAACAGGATTACATTAGTTTCTTAACAGAAGCTGTTAAACACACATCTCCATGCTGGAAACCTGTGTTTTGGCCTCTTCTGATGTTTTTGTGATGTTTTAACCTTGTTTCTGTCATTTCAACAGGTTTACATTAGTTTCTTAACAGAACCAGTAAACACACATCTCCATGCTGGAAACGTGCGTTTCAGCCTCTTCTGATGTTTTTATGATGTTTTAACCTTGTTCCTGTCATTTCAACAGGCTTACATTAGTTTCTTAACAGAAGCTGTTAAACACACATCTCCATGCTGGAAACGTGCGTTTCAGCCTCTTCTGATGTTTTTGTGATGTTTTAACCTTGTTTCTGTCATTTCAACAGGATTACATTAGTTTCTTAACAGAAGCTGTTAAACACACATCTCCATGCTGGAAACGTGCGTTTCGGCCTCTTCTGATGTTTTTGTGATGTTTTAACCTTGTTTCTGTCATTTCAACAGGATTACATTAGTTTCTTAACAGAAGCTGTTAAACACACATCTCCATGCTGAAAACGTGCGTTTCGGCCTCTTCTGATGTTTTTGTGCTGTTTTAACCTTGTTTCTGTCATTTCAACAGGTTTAACATAAGCTGTTAAACACACATCTCCATGCTGGAAACGTGCGTTTCGGCCTCTTCTGATGTTTCTTAACAGAAGCTGTTAAACACACATCTCCATGCTGGAAACGTGCGTTTCGGCCTCTTCTGATGTTTTTGTGATGTTTTAACCTTGTTCCTGTCATTTCAAAGGGTTTAACAGAAGCTGTTAAACACACATCTCCATGCTGGAAACGTGCGTTTTGGCCTCTTCTGATGTTTTTGTGATGTTTTAACCTTGTTCCTGTCATTTCAACAGGATTACATTAGTTTCTTAACAGAAGCTGTTAAACACACATCTCCATGCTGGAAACGTGTTTTTTGGCCTCTTTTGATGTTTTTGTGATGTTTTAACCTTGTTTCTGTCATTTCAAAAGGTTTAACAGAAGTTGTTAAACACACATCTCCATGCTGGAAACGTGCGTTTCAGCCTCTTCTGATGTTTTTGTGATGTTTTAACCGTGTTTCTGTCATTTCAACAGGATTACATTAGTTTCTTAACAGAAGCTGTTAAACACACATCTCCATGCTGGAAACCTGCGTTTCGGCCTCTTCTGATGGTTTTGTGATGTTTTAACCTTGTTCCTGTCATTTCATCAGGATTACATTAGTTTCTTAACAGAAGCTGTTAAACACACATCTCCATCCTGGAAACGTGCGTTTCGGCCTCTTCTGATGTTTTTGTGATGTTTTAACCTTGTTTCTGTCATTTCAACAGGATTACATTAGTTTCTTAACAGAAGCTGTTAAACACACATCTCCATGCTGGAAACGTGCGTTTCGGCCTCTTCTGATGTTTTTGTGATGTTTTAACCTTGTTCCTGTCATTTCAACAGGATTACATTAGTTTCTTAACTGAAGCTGTTAAACACACATCTCCATGCTGCAAACGTGCGTTTCGGCCTCTTCTGATGTTTTTGTGATGTTTTAACCTTGTTCCTGTCATTTCAACAGGATTACATTAGTTTCTTAACTGAAGCTGTTAAACACACATCTCCATGCTGGAAACGTGCGTTTCGGCCTCTTCTGATGTTTTTGTGATGTTTTAACCTTGTTCCTGTCATTTCAACAGGATTACATAAGTTTCTCAAAAGAAGCTGTTAAACACACATCTCCATGCTGGAAACGTGCGTTTCGGCCTCTTCTGATGTTTTTGTGATGTTTTAACCTTGTTCCTGTCATTTCAACAGGATTACATTAGTTTCTCTAACAGAAGCTGTTAAACACACATCTCCATGCTGGAAACGTGCGTTTCGGCCTCTTCTGATGTTTTTGTGATGTTTTAACCTTGTTCCTGTCATTTCAACAGGATTACATTAGTTTCTTAACAGAAGCTGTTAAACACACATCTCCATGCTGGAAACGTGCGTTTCAGCCTCTTCTGATGTTTTTGTGATGTTTTAACCTTGTTCCTTTCATTTCAACAGGATTACATTAGTTTCTTAACTGAAGCTGTTAAACACACATCTCCATGCTGGAAACGTGCGTTTCGGCCTCTTCTGATGGTTTTGTGATGTTTTAACCTTGTTCCTGTCATTTCATCAGGATTACATTAGTTTCTTAACAGAAGCTGTTAAACACACATCTCCATCCTGGAAACGTGCGTTTCGGCCTCTTCTGATGTTTTTGTGATGTTTTAACCTTGTTTCTGTCATTTCAACAGGATTACATTAGTTTCTTAACAGAAGCTGTTAAACACACATCTCCATGCTGGAAACGTGCGTTTCGGCCTCTTCTGATGTTTTTGTGATGTTTTAACCTTGTTCCTGTCATTTCAACAGGATTACATTAGTTTCTTAACAGAAGCTGTTAAACACACATCTCCATGCTGGAAACGTGCGTTTCGGCCTCTTCTGATGTTTTTATGATGTTTTAACCTTGTTCCTGTCATTTCAACAGGATTACATTAGTTTCTTAACAGAAGCTGTTAAACACACATCTCTATAATGGAAACGTGCGTTTCGGCCTCTTCTGATGTTTTTGTGATGTTTTAACCTTGTTCCTGTCATTTCAACAAGATTACATTAGTTTCTTAACTGAAGCTGTTAAACACACATCTACATGCTGGAAACGTGCGTTTCGGCCTCTTCTGATGTTTTTGTGATGTTTTAACCTTGTTCCTGTCATTTCAACAGGATTACATTAGTTTTATAACAATAGCTGTTAAACACACATCTCCATGCTGGAAACGTGCGTTTTCGGCCTCTTCTGATGTTTTTGTGATGTTTTAACCTTGTTCCTGTCATTTCAACAAGATTACATAAGTTTCTCAAAAGAAGCTGTTAAACACACATCTCCATGCTGGAAACGTGCGTTTCGGCCTCTTCTGATGTTTTTGTGATGTTTTAACCTTGTTCCTGTCATTTCAACAGGATTACATTAGTTTCTCAAAAGAAGCTGTTAAACACACATCTCCATGCTGGAAACGTGCGTTTCGGCCTCTTCTGATGGTTTTGTGATGTTTTAACCTTGTTCCTGTCATTTCATCAGGATTACATTAGTTTCTTAACAGAAGCTGTTAAACACACATCTCCATGCTGGAAACGTACGTTTCGGCCTCTTCTGATGTTTTTGTGATGTTTTAACCTTGTTTCTGTAATTTCAACAGGATTACATTAGTTTCTTAACTGAAGCTGTTAAACACACATCTCCATGCTGGAAACGTGCGTGTCGGCCTCTTCTGATGTTTTTGTGATGTTTTAACCTTGTTTCTGTCATTTCAACAGGATTACATTAGTTTCTTAACTGAAGCTGTTAAACACACATCTCCATGCTGGAAACGTGCGTTTCGGCCTCTTCTGATGTTTTTGTGATGTTTTAACCTTGTTCCTGTCATTTCAACAGGATTACATTAGTTTCTTAACTGAAGCTGTTAAACACACATCTCCATGCTGGAAACGTGCGTTTCAGCCTCTTCTGATGTTTTTATGATGTTTTAACCTTGTTCCTGTCATTTCAACAGGCTTACATTAGTTTCTTAACAGAAGCTGTTAAACACACATCTCCATGCTGGAAACGTGCGTTTCGGCCTCTTCTGATGTTTTTGTGATGTTTTAACCTTGTTCCTGTCATTTCAACAGGATTACATTAGTTTCTTAACTGAAGCTGTTAAACACACATCTCCATGCTGGAAACGTGCGTTTCGGCCTCTTCTGATGTTTTTGTGATGTTTTAACCTTGTTCCTGTCATTTCAACAGGATTACATTAGTTTCTTAACAGAAGCTGTTAAACACACATCTCCATGCTGGAAACGTGCGTTTCGGCCTCTTCTGATGTTTTTGTGATGTTTTAACCTTGTTCCTGTCATTTCAACAGGATTACATAAGTTTCTCAAAAGAAGCTGTTAAACACACATCTCCATGCTGGAAACGTGCGTTTCGGCCTCTTCTGATGTTTTTGTGATGTTTTAACCTTGTTCCTGTCATTTCAACAGGATTACATTAGTTTCTTAACAGAAGCTGTTAAACACACATCTCCATGCTGGAAACGTGCGTTTCGGCCTCTTCTGATGTTTTTGTGATGTTTTAACGTTGTTCCTCTCATTTCAACAGGATTACATTAGTTTCTTAACAGAAGCTGTTAAACACAAATCTCAATGCTGAAAACGTGCGTTTCGGCCTCTTCTGATGTTTTTGTGATGTTTTAACCTTGTTTCTGTCATTTCAACAGGATTACATTAGTTTCTTAACAGAAGCTGTTAAACACACATCTCCATGCTGGAAACGTGCGTTTCAGCCTCTTCTGATGTTTTTGTGATGTTTTAACCTTGTTCCTGTCATTTCAACAGGATTACATTAGTTTCTTAACTGAAGCTGTTAAACACACATCTCCATGCTGGAAACGTGCGTTTCGGCCTCTTCTGATGGTTTTGTGATGTTTTAACCTTGTTCCTGTCATTTCATCAGGATTACATTAGTTTCTTAACAGAAGCTGTTAAACACACATCTCCATCCTGGAAACGTGCGTTTCGGCCTCTTCTGATGTTTTTGTGATGTTTTAACCTTGTTTCTGTCATTTCAACAGGATTACATTAGTTTCTTAACAGAAGCTGTTAAACACACATCTCCATGCTGGAAACGTGCGTTTCGGCCTCTTCTGATGTTTTTGTGATGTTTTAACCTTGTTCCTGTCATTTCAACAGGATTACATTAGTTTCTTAACAGAAGCTGTTAAACACACATCTCCATGCTGGAAACGTGCGTTTCGGCCTCTTCTGATGTTTTGATGATGTTTTAACCTTGTTCCTATCATTTCAACAGGATTACATTAGTTTCTTAACAGAAGCTGTTAAACACACATCTCTATAATGGAAACGTGCGTTTCTGCCTCTTCTGATGTTTTTGTGATGTTTTAACCTTGTTCCTGTCATTTCAACAGGATTACATTAGTTTCATAACTGAAGCTGTTAAACACACATCTACATGCTGGAAACGTGCGTTTCGGCCTCTTCTGATGTTTTTGTGATGTTTTAACCTTGTTCCTGTCATTTCAACAGGATTACATTAGTTTTATAACAGATAGCTGTTAAACACACATCTCCATGCTGGAAACGTGCGTTTCGGCCTCTTCTGATGTTTTTGTGATGTTTTAACCTTGTTCCTGTCATTTCAACAGGATTACATAAGTTTCTCAAAAGAAGCTGTTAAACACACATCTCCATGCTGGAAACGTGCGTTTCGGCCTCTTCTGATGTTTTTGTGATGTTTTAACCTTGTTCCTGTCATTTCAACAGGATTACATTAGTTTCTTAACAGAAGCTGTTAAACACACATCTCCATGCTGGAAACGTGCGTTTCGGCCTCTTCTGATGTTTTTGTGATGTTTTAACCTTGTTCCTGTCATTTCAACAGGATTACATTAGTTTCTTAACAGAAGCTGTTAAACACACATCTCCATGCTGAAAACGTGCGTTTCGGCCTCTTCTGATGTTTTTGTGATGTTTTAACCTTGTTTCTGTCATTTCAACAGGATTACATTAGTTTCTTAACTGAAGCTGTTAAACACACATCTCCATGCTGGAAACGTGCGTTTCGGCCTCTTCTGATGTTTTTGTGATGTTTTAACCTTGTTCCTGTCATTTCAACAGGATTACATTAGTTTTATAACAGATAGCTGTTAAACACACATCTCCATGCTGGAAACGTGCGTTTCGGCCTCTTCTGATGTTTTTGTGATGTTTTAACCTTGTTCCTGTCATTTCAACAGGATTACATTAGTTTCTTTACTGAAGCTGTTAAACACACATCTCCATGCTGGAAACGTGCGTTTTCGGCCTCTTCTGATGTTTTTGTGATGTTTTAACCTTGTTCCTGTCATTTCAACAGGATTACATTAGTTTCTCAACAGAAGCTGTTAAACACACATCTCCATGCTGGAAACGTGCGTTTCGGCCTCTTCTGATGTTTTTGTGATGTTTTAACCTTGTTTCTGTCATTTCAACAGGATTACATTAGTTTCTTAACAGAAGCTGTTAAACACACATCTCCATGCTGAAAACGTGCGTTTCGGCCTCTTCTGATGTTTTTGTGATGTTTTAACCTTGTTTCTGTCATTTCAACAAGATTACATAAGTTTCTCAAAAGAAGCTGTTAAACACACATCTCCATGCTGGAAACGTGCGTTTCGGCCTCTTCTGATTTTGTTGTGATGTTTGAACCTTGTTTCCGTCATTTCAACGGGATTACATTAGTTTCTTAGTAGAAGCTGTTAAAAACACATCTCCATGCTGGAAACGTGCGTTTTGGCCACTTCTGATGTTTTTGTGATGTTTTAACCTTGTTCCTGTCATTTCAACAGGATTACATTAGTTTCTTAACAGAAGCTGTTAAACACACATCTCCATGCTGGAAACCTGTGTTTTGGCCTCTTCTGATGTTTTTGTGATGTTTTAACCTTGTTTCTGTCATTTCAACAGGTTTACATTAGTTTCTTAACAGAACCAGTAAACACACATCTCCATGCTGGAAACGTGCGTTTCAGCCTCTTCTGATGTTTTTATGATGTTTTAACCTTGTTCCTGTCATTTCAATAGGCTTACATTAGTTTCTTAACAGAAGCTGTTAAACACACATCTCCATGCTGGAAACGTGCGTTTCAGCCTCTTCTGATGTTTTTGTGATGTTTTAACCTTGTTTCTGTCATTTCAACAGGATTACATTAGTTTCTTAACAGAAGCTGTTAAACACACATCTCCATGCTGGAAACGTGCGTTTCGGCCTCTTCTGATGTTTTTGTGATGTTTTAACCTTGTTTCTGTCATTTCAACAGGATTACATTAGTTTCTTAACAGAAGCTGTTAAACACACATCTCCATGCTGAAAACGTGCGTTTCGGCCTCTTCTGATGTTTTTGTGCTGTTTTAACCTTGTTTCTGTCATTTCAACAGGTTTAACATAAGCTGTTAAACACACATCTCCATGCTGGAAACGTGCGTTTCGGCCTCTTCTGATGTTTCTTAACAGAAGCTGTTAAACACACATCTCCATGCTGGAAACGTGCGTTTCGGCCTCTTCTGATGTTTTGGTGATGTTTTAACCTTGTTCCTGTCATTTCAAAGGGTTTAACAGAAGCTGTTAAACACACATCTCCATGCTGGAAACGTGCGTTTTGGCCTCTTCTGATGTTTTTGTGATGTTTTAACCTTGTTCCTGTCATTTCAACAGGATTACATTAGTTTCTTAACAGAAGCTGTTAAACACACATCTCCATGCTGGAAACGTGTTTTTTGGCCTCTTTTGATGTTTTTGTGATGTTTTAACCTTGTTTCTGTCATTTCAACAGGTTTAACAGAAGCTGTTAAACACACATCTCCATGCTGGAAACGTGCGTTTTGGCCTCTTCTGATGTTTTTGTGATGTTTTAACCTTGTTCCTGTCATTTCAACAGGATTACATTAGTTTCTTAACAGAAGCTGTTAAACACACATCTCCATGCTGGAAACGTGTTTTTTGGCCTCTTCTGATGTTTTTGTGATGGTTTAACCTTGTTTCTGTCATTTCAACAGGTTTAACAGAAGCTGTTAAACACACATCTCCATGCTGGAAACGTGCGTTTCGGCCTCTTCTGATGTTTTTGTGATGTTTTAACCTTGTTTCTGTCATTTCAAAAGGTTTAACAGAAGTTGTTAAACACACATCTCCATGCTGAAAACGTGCGTTTCAGCCTCTTCTGATGTTTTTGTGATGTTTTAACCTTGTTCCTGTCATTTCAACAGGATTACATTAGTTTCTTAACTGAAGCTGTTAAACACACATCTCCATGCTGGAAACGTGCGTTTCAGCCTCTTCTGATGTTTTTATGATGTTTTAACCTTGTTCCTGTCATTTCAACAGGCTTACATTAGTTTCTTAACAGAAGCTGTTAAACACACATCTCCATGCTGGAAACGTGCGTTTCAGCCTCTTCTGATGTTTTTGTGATGTTTTAACCTTGTTTCTGTCATTTCAACAGGATTACATTAGTTTCTTAACAGAAGCTGTTAAACACACATCTCCATGCTGGAAACGTGCGTTTCGGCCTCTTCTGATGTTTTTGTGATGTTTTAACCTTGTTTCTGTCATTTCAACAGGATTACATTAGTTTCTTAACAGAAGCTGTTAAACACACATCTCCATGCTGAAAACGTGCGTTTCGGCCTCTTCTGATGTTTTTGTGATGTTTTAACCTTGTTTCTGTCATTTCAACAGGTTTAACAGAAGCTGTTAAACACACATCTCCATGCTGGAAACGTGCGTTTCGGCCTCTTCTGATTTTGTTGTGATGTTTGAACCTTGTTTCCGTCATTTCAACGGGATTACATTAGTTTCTTAGTAGAAGCTGTTAAAAACACATCTCCATGCTGGAAACGTGCGTTTTGGCCACTTCTGATGTTTTTGTGATGTTTTAACCTTGTTCCTGTCATTTCAACAGGATTACATTAGTTTCTTAACAGAAGCTGTTAAACACACATCTCCATGCTGGAAACCTGTGTTTTGGCCTCTTCTGATGTTTTTGTGATGTTTTAACCTTGTTTCTGTCATTTCAACAGGTTTACATTAGTTTCTTAACAGAACCAGTAAACACACATCTCCATGCTGGAAACGTGCGTTTCAGCCTCTTCTGATGTTTTTATGATGTTTTAACCTTGTTCCTGTCATTTCAACAGGCTTACATTAGTTTCTTAACAGAAGCTGTTAAACACACATCTCCATGCTGGAAACGTGCGTTTCAGCCTCTTCTGATGTTTTTGTGATGTTTTAACCTTGTTTCTGTCATTTCAACAGGATTACATTAGTTTCTTAACAGAAGCTGTTAAACACACATCTCCATGCTGGAAACGTGCGTTTCGGCCTCTTCTGATGTTTTTGTGATGTTTTAACCTTGTTTCTGTCATTTCAACAGGATTACATTAGTTTCTTAACAGAAGCTGTTAAACACACATCTCCATGCTGAAAACGTGCGTTTCGGCCTCTTCTGATGTTTTTGTGCTGTTTTAACCTTGTTTCTGTCATTTCAACAGGTTTAACATAAGCTGTTAAACACACATCTCCATGCTGGAAACGTGCGTTTCGGCCTCTTCTGATGTTTCTTAACAGAAGCTGTTAAACACACATCTCCATGCTGGAAACGTGCGTTTCGGCCTCTTCTGATGTTTTTGTGATGTTTTAACCTTGTTCCTGTCATTTCAAAGGGTTTAACAGAAGCTGTTAAACACACATCTCCATGCTGGAAACGTGCGTTTTGGCCTCTTCTGATGTTTTTGTGATGTTTTAACCTTGTTCCTGTCATTTCAACAGGATTACATTAGTTTCTTAACAGAAGCTGTTAAACACACATCTCCATGCTGGAAACGTGTTTTTTGGCCTCTTTTGATGTTTTTGTGATGTTTTAACCTTGTTTCTGTCATTTCAAAAGGTTTAACAGAAGTTGTTAAACACACATCTCCATGCTGGAAACGTGCGTTTCAGCCTCTTCTGATGTTTTTGTGATGTTTTAACCGTGTTTCTGTCATTTCAACAGGATTACATTAGTTTCTTAACAGAAGCTGTTAAACACACATCTCCATGCTGGAAACCTGCGTTTCGGCCTCTTCTGATGGTTTTGTGATGTTTTAACCTTGTTCCTGTCATTTCATCAGGATTACATTAGTTTCTTAACAGAAGCTGTTAAACACACATCTCCATCCTGGAAACGTGCGTTTCGGCCTCTTCTGATGTTTTTGTGATGTTTTAACCTTGTTTCTGTCATTTCAACAGGATTACATTAGTTTCTTAACAGAAGCTGTTAAACACACATCTCCATGCTGGAAACGTGCGTTTCGGCCTCTTCTGATGTTTTTGTGATGTTTTAACCTTGTTCCTGTCATTTCAACAGGATTACATTAGTTTCTTAACTGAAGCTGTTAAACACACATCTCCATGCTGCAAACGTGCGTTTCGGCCTCTTCTGATGTTTTTGTGATGTTTTAACCTTGTTCCTGTCATTTCAACAGGATTACATTAGTTTCTTAACTGAAGCTGTTAAACACACATCTCCATGCTGGAAACGTGCGTTTCGGCCTCTTCTGATGTTTTTGTGATGTTTTAACCTTGTTCCTGTCATTTCAACAGGATTACATAAGTTTCTCAAAAGAAGCTGTTAAACACACATCTCCATGCTGGAAACGTGCGTTTCGGCCTCTTCTGATGTTTTTGTGATGTTTTAACCTTGTTCCTGTCATTTCAACAAGATTACATAAGTTTCTCAAAAGAAGCTGTTAAACACACATCTCCATGCTGGAAATGTGCGTTTCGGCCTCTTCTGATGTTTTTGTGATGTTTTAACCTTGTTCCTGTCATTTCAACAGGATTACATTAGTTTCCTAACAGAAGCTGTTAAACACACATCTCCATGCTGGAAACGTGCGTTTCGGCCTCTTCTGATGTTTTTGTGATGTTTTAACCTTGTTTCTGTCATTTCAACAGGATTACATTAGTTTCTTAACAGAAGCTGTTAAACACACATCTCCATGCTGGAAACGTGCGTTTCAGCCTCTTCTGATGTTTTTGTGATGTTTTAACCTTGTTCCTTTCATTTCAACAGGATTACATTAGTTTCTTAACTGAAGCTGTTAAACACACATCTCCATGCTGGAAACGTGCGTTTCGGCCTCTTCTGATGGTTTTGTGATGTTTTAACCTTGTTCCTGTCATTTCATCAGGATTACATTAGTTTCTTAACAGAAGCTGTTAAACACACATCTCCATCCTGGAAACGTGCGTTTCGGCCTCTTCTGATGTTTTTGTGATGTTTTAACCTTGTTTCTGTCATTTCAACAGGATTACATTAGTTTCTTAACAGAAGCTGTTAAACACACATCTCCATGCTGGAAACGTGCGTTTCGGCCTCTTCTGATGTTTTTGTGATGTTTTAACCTTGTTCCTGTCATTTCAACAGGATTACATTAGTTTCTTAACAGAAGCTGTTAAACACACATCTCCATGCTGGAAACGTGCGTTTCGGCCTCTTCTGATGTTTTTATGATGTTTTAACCTTGTTCCTGTCATTTCAACAGGATTACATTAGTTTCTTAACAGAAGCTGTTAAACACACATCTCTATAATGGAAACGTGCGTTTCGGCCTCTTCTGATGTTTTTGTGATGTTTTAACCTTGTTCCTGTCATTTCAACAAGATTACATTAGTTTCTTAACTGAAGCTGTTAAACACACATCTACATGCTGGAAACGTGCGTTTCGGCCTCTTCTGATGTTTTTGTGATGTTTTAACCTTGTTCCTGTCATTTCAACAGGATTACATTAGTTTTATAACAATAGCTGTTAAACACACATCTCCATGCTGGAAACGTGCGTTTTCGGCCTCTTCTGATGTTTTTGTGATGTTTTAACCTTGTTCCTGTCATTTCAACAAGATTACATAAGTTTCTCAAAAGAAGCTGTTAAACACACATCTCCATGCTGGAAACGTGCGTTTCGGCCTCTTCTGATGTTTTTGTGATGTTTTAACCTTGTTCCTGTCATTTCAACAGGATTACATTAGTTTCTCAAAAGAAGCTGTTAAACACACATCTCCATGCTGGAAACGTGCGTTTCGGCCTCTTCTGATGGTTTTGTGATGTTTTAACCTTGTTCCTGTCATTTCATCAGGATTACATTAGTTTCTTAACAGAAGCTGTTAAACACACATCTCCATGCTGGAAACGTACGTTTCGGCCTCTTCTGATGTTTTTGTGATGTTTTAACCTTGTTTCTGTAATTTCAACAGGATTACATTAGTTTCTTAACTGAAGCTGTTAAACACACATCTCCATGCTGGAAACGTGCGTGTCGGCCTCTTCTGATGTTTTTGTGATGTTTTAACCTTGTTTCTGTCATTTCAACAGGATTACATTAGTTTCTTAACTGAAGCTGTTAAACACACATCTCCATGCTGGAAACGTGCGTTTCGGCCTCTTCTGATGTTTTTGTGATGTTTTAACCTTGTTCCTGTCATTTCAACAGGATTACATTAGTTTCTTAACTGAAGCTGTTAAACACACATCTCCATGCTGGAAACGTGCGTTTCAGCCTCTTCTGATGTTTTTATGATGTTTTAACCTTGTTCCTGTCATTTCAACAGGCTTACATTAGTTTCTTAACAGAAGCTGTTAAACACACATCTCCATGCTGGAAACGTGCGTTTCAGCCTCTTCTGATGTTTTTGTGATGTTTTAACCTTGTTTCTGTCATTTCAACAGGATTACATTAGTTTCTTAACAGAAGCTGTTAAACACACATCTCCATGCTGGAAACGTGCGTTTCGGCCTCTTCTGATGTTTTTGTGATGTTTTAACCTTGTTTCTGTCATTTCAACAGGATTACATTAGTTTCTTAACAGAAGCTGTTAAACACACATCTCCATGCTGAAAACGTGCGTTTCGGCCTCTTCTGATGTTTTTGTGATGTTTTAACCTTGTTTCTGTCATTTCAACAGGTTTAACAGAAGCTGTTAAACACACATCTCCATGCTGGAAACGTGCGTTTCGGCCTCTTCTGATTTTGTTGTGATGTTTGAACCTTGTTTCTGTCATTTCAACGGGATTACATTAGTTTCTTAGTAGAAGCTGTTAAAAACACATCTCCATGCTGGAAACGTGCGTTTTGGCCACTTCTGATGTTTTTGTGATGTTTTAACCTTGTTTCTGTCATTTCAACAGGTTTACATTAGTTTCTTAACAGAACCAGTAAACACACATCTCCATGCTGGAAACGTGCGTTTCAGCCTCTTCTGATGTTTTTATGATGTTTTAACCTTGTTCCTGTCATTTCAATAGGCTTACATTAGTTTCTTAACAGAAGCTGTTAAACACACATCTCCATGCTGGAAACGTGCGTTTCGGCCTCTTCTGATGTTTTTGTGATGTTTTAACCTTGTTTCTGTCATTTGCAACAGGATTACATTAGTTTCTTAACAGAAGCTGTTAAACACACATCTCCATGCTGAAAACGTGCGTTTCGGCCTCTTCTGATGTTTTTGTGCTGTTTTAACCTTGTTTCTGTCATTTCAACAGGTTTAACATAAGCTGTTAAACACACATCTCCATGCTGGAAACGTGCGTTTCGGCCTCTTCTGATGTTTCTTAACAGAAGCTGTTAAACACACATCTCCATGCTGGAAACGTGCGTTTCGGCCTCTTCTGATGTTTTTGTGATGTTTTAACCTTGTTCCTGTCATTTCAAAGGGTTTAACAGAAGCTGTTAAACACACATCTCCATGCTGGAAACGTGCGTTTTGGCCTCTTTGATGTTTTTGTGATGTTTTAACCTTGTTCCTGTCATTTCAACAGGATTACATTAGTTTCTTAACAGAAGCTGTTAAACACACATCTCCATGCTGGAAACGTGTTTTTTGGCCTCTTTTGATGTTTTTGTGATGTTTTAACCTTGTTTCTGTCATTTCAACAGGTTTAACAGAAGCTGTTAAACACACATCTCCATGCTGGAAACGTGCGTTTTGGCCTCTTCTGATGTTTTTGTGATGTTTTAACCTTGTTCCTGTCATTTCAACAGGATTACATTAGTTTCTTAACAGAAGCTGTTAAACACACATCTCCATGCTGGAAACGTGTTTTTTGGCCTCTTCTGATGTTTTTGTGATGTTTTAACCTTGTTTCTGTCATTTCAAAAGGTTTAACAGAAGTTGTTAAACACACATCTCCATGCTGAAAACGTGCGTTTCAGCCTCTTCTGATGTTTTTGTGATGTTTTAACCTTGTTTCTGTCATTTTAACAGGTTTAACAGAAGCTGTTAAACACACATCTCCATGCTGGAAACGTGCGTTTCGGCCTCTTCTGATGTTTTTGTGATGTTTTAACCTTGTTTCTGTCATTTCAAAAGGTTTAACAGAAGTTGTTAAACACACATCTCCATGCTGGAAACGTGCGTTTCAGCCTCTTCTGATGTTTTTGTGATGTTTTAACCTTGTTTCTGTCATTTCAACAGGATTACATTAGTTTCTTAACAGAAGCTGTTAAACACACATCTCCATGCTGGAAACGTGCGTTTCGGCCTCTTCTGATGTTTTTGTGATGTTTTAACCTTGTTTCTGTCATTTCAACAGGATTACATTAGTTTCTTAACAGAAGCTGTTAAACACACATCTCCATGCTGGAAACGTGCGTTTCGGCCTCTTCTGATGTTTTTGTGATGTTTTAACCTTGTTTCTGTCATTTCAACAGGATTACATTAGTTTCTTAACAGAAGCTGTTAAACACACATCTCCATGCTGGAAACGTGCGTTTCGGCCTCTTCTGATGTTTTTGTGATGTTTTAACCTTGTTTCTGTCATTTCAACAGGATTACATTAGTTTCTTAACAGAAGCTGTTAAACACACATCTCCATGCTGGAAACGTGCGTTTCGGCCTCTTCTGATGTTTTTGTGATGTTTTAACCTTGTTTCTGTCATTTCAACAGGTTTAACATAAGCTGTTAAACACACATCTCCATGCTGGAAACGTGCGTTTCGGCCTCTTCTGATGTTTCTTAACAGAAGCTGTTAAACACACATCTCCATGCTGGAAACGTGCGTTTCGGCCTCTTCTGATGTTTTTGTGATGTTTTAACCTTGTTCCTGTCATTTCAACAGGATTACATTAGTTTCTTAACAGAAGCTGTTAAACACACATCTCCATGCTGGAAACGTGCGTTTCGGCCTCTTCTGATGTTTTTGTGATGTTTTAACCTTGTTCCTGTCATTTCAACAGGATTACATTAGTTTCTTAACAGAAGCTGTTAAACACACATCTCCATGCTGGAAACGTGCGTTTCGGCCTCTTCTGATGTTTTTGTGATGTTTTAACCTTGTTTCTGTCATTTCAACAGGTTTAACAGAAGCTGTTAAACACACATCTCCATGCTGGAAACGTGCGTTTCGGCCTCTTCTGATGTTTTTGTGATGTTTTAACCTTGTTTCTGTCATTTCAACAGGGTTTAACAGAAGCTGTTAAACACACATCTCCATGCTGGAAACGTGCGTTTCGGCCTCTTCTGATGTTTTTGTGATGTTTTAACCTTGTTCCTGTCATTTCAACAGGATTACATTAGTTTCTTAACAGAAGCTGTTAAACACACATCTCCATGCTGGAAACGTGCGTTTCGGCCTCTTCTGATGTTTTTGTGATGTTTTAACCTTGTTTCTGTCATTTCAACAGGATTACATTAGTTTCTTAACAGAAGCTGTTAAACACACATCTCCATGCTGGAAACGTGCGTTTCGGCCTCTTCTGATGTTTTTGTGATGTTTTAACCTTGTTCCTGTCATTTCAACAGGATTACATTAGTTTCTTAACAGAAGCTGTTAAACACACATCTCCATGCTGGAAACGTGCGTTTCGGCCTCTTCTGATGTTTTTGTGATGTTTTAACCTTGTTCCTGTCATTTCAACAGGATTACATTAGTTTCTTAACAGAAGCTGTTAAACACACATCTCCATGCTGGAAACGTGCGTTTCGGCCTCTTCTGATGTTTTTGTGATGTTTTAACCTTGTTCCTGTCATTTCAACAGGATTACATTAGTTTCTTAACAGAAGCTGTTAAACACACATCTCCATGCTGGAAACGTGCGTTTCGGCCTCTTCTGATGTTTTTGTGATGTTTTAACCTTGTTCCTGTCATTTCAACAGGATTACATAAGTTTCTTAACAGAAGCTGTTAAACACACATCTCCATGCTGGAAACGTGCGTTTCGGCCTCTTCTGATGTTTTTGTGATGTTTTAACCTTGTTCCTGTCATTTCAACAGGATTACATTAGTTTCTTAACAGAAGCTGTTAAACACACATCTCCATGCTGGAAACGTGCGTTTCGGCCTCTTCTGATGTTTTTGTGATGTTTTAACCTTGTTTCTGTCATTTCAACAGGATTACATTAGTTTCTTAACAGAAGCTGTTAAACACACATCTCCATGCTGGAAACGTGCGTTTCAGCCTCTTCTGATGTTTTTGTGATGTTTTAACCTTGTTCCTGTCATTTCAACAGGATTACATTAGTTTCTTAACTGAAGCTGTTAAACACACATCTCCATGCTGGAAACGTGCGTTTCGGCCTCTTCTGATGTTTTTGTGATGTTTTAACCTTGTTCCTGTCATTTCAACAGGATTACATTAGTTTCTTAACAGAAGCTGTTAAACACACATCTCCATGCTGGAAACGTGCGTTTCGGCCTCTTCTGATGTTTTTGTGATGTTTTAACCTTGTTCCTGTCATTTCAACAGGATTACATTAGTTTCTTAACAGAAGCTGTTAAACACACATCTCCATGCTGGAAACGTGCGTTTCGGCCTCTTCTGATGTTTTTGTGATGTTTTAACCTTGTTCCTGTCATTTCAACAGGATTACATTAGTTTCTTAACTGAAGCTGTTAAACACACATCTACATGCTGGAAACGTGCGTTTCGGCCTCTTCTGATGTTTTTGTGATGTTTTAACCTTGTTCCTGTCATTTCAACAGGATTACATTAGTTTCTTAACAGAAGCTGTTAAACACACATCTCCATGCTGGAAACGTGCGTTTCGGCCTCTTCTGATGTTTTTGTGATGTTTTAACCTTGTTCCTGTCATTTCAACAGGATTACATTAGTTTCTTAACAGAAGCTGTTAAACACACATCTCCATGCTGGAAACGTGCGTTTCGGCCTCTTCTGATGTTTTTGTGATGTTTTAACCTTGTTCCTGTCATTTCAACAGG
>JAQOOF010000125.1:0-60399 GCA_029931835.1 Etheostoma nigrum
TAACAGCCTGAATATATGTCAATATAGCTTTACTTTTAAGCCCTTAATTTTAGAATCCTTCATCAGAATGCTCTGATATTACCTGAGAGACACACTGGATATGTGATGTCTCCCCCAGTCTTGGAGGGAAGCTGGCATAACATCAGGATTTGTTTTTAGAGTGGCCTGAACGAGAGTTAAATATGCCTTTAACAGCCTGAATATATGTCAATATAGCTTTACTTTTAAGCCCTTAATTTTAGAATCCTTCATCAGAATGCTCTGATATTACCTGAGAGACACACTGGATATGTGATGTCTCCCCCAGTCTTGGATTGAAGCTGGAATAACATCAGGACTTGTTTTTAGAGTTGCCTGAAAAAGAGCAAAATATGCCTTTAACAGCCTGAAAAAGATTTAAAATACAGGATTAATTAGACATTCAAGGCTTCAATTTTAAAATCCTACATCAGAATGGTCCTAAATTACCTGAGTGACCCAATGGATATGTAGTGTATAACCCAGAGTTTGAATGAACCTGGCTTAACAGTAGTAATCCATTTTGGAGTGGCCTGAACGAGAGTTAAATATGCCTTTAACAGCCTGAATATATGTCAATATAGCTTTACTTTTAAGCCCTTAATTTTAGAATCCTTCATCAGAATGCTCTGATATTACCTGAGAGACACTCTGGATATGTGATGTCTCCCCCAGTCTTGGATTGAAGCTGGAATAACATCAGGACTTGTTTTTAGAGTTGCCTGAAAAAGAGCAAAATATGCCTTTAACAGCCTGAAAAAGATTTAAAATACAGGATTAATTAGACATTCAAGGCTTCAATTTTAAAATCCTACATCAGAATGGTCCTAAATTACCTGAGTGACCCAATAGATATGTAGTGTATAACCCAGAGTTTAAATGAACCTGGCTTAACAGTAGGAATCCATTTTAGAGTTGCCTGAAGGAGAGTTAAATATGCCTTTAACAGCCTGAATATGTGTCTATATAGCTTTACTTTTAAGCCCTTAATTTTAGAATCCGTTCATCAGAATGCTCTGATATTACCTGAGAGACACACTGGATATGTGATGTCTCCCCCAGTCTTGGATTGAAGCTGGAATAACATCAGGACTTGTTTTTAGAGTTGCCTGAAAAAGAGCAAAATATGCCTTTAACAGCCTGAAAAAGATTTAAAATACAGGATTAATTAGACATTCAAGGCTTCAATTTTAAAATCCTACATCAGAATGGTCCTAAATTACCTGAGTGACCCAATGGATATGTAGTGTATAACCCAGAGTTTGAATGAACCTGGCTTAACAGTAGTAATCCATTTTGGAGTGGCCTGAACGAGAGTTAAATATGCCTTTAACAGCCTGAATATGTGTCTATATAGCTTTACTTTTAAGCCCTTAATTTTAAAGCCGTACATCAGAATGCTCTGATATTACCTGAGAGACAAACTGGATATGTGATGTCTCCCCCAGTCTTGGATTGAAGCTGGGATAACATCAGGACTTGTTTTTAGAGTTGCCTGAAAAAGAGTGAAATATGCCTTTAACAGCCTGAAAAATATTTAAAATACAGCATTGATTAGACATTCAAGGCTTCAATTTTAAAATCCTACATCAGAATGGTCCTAAATTACCTGAGTGACCCAATGGATATGTAGTGTATAATCCAGAGTTTGAATGAACCTGGCTTAACAGTAGGAATCCATTTTAGAGTGGCCTGAACGAGAGTTAAATATGCCTTTAACAGCCTGAATATATGTCAATATAGCTTTACTTTTAAGCCCTTAATTTTAGAATCCTTCATCAGAATGCTCTGATATTACCTGAGAGACACACTGGATATGTGATGTCTCCCCCAGTCTTGGAGTGAAGCTGGCATAACATCAGGATTTGTTTTTAGAGTTGCCTGAAAAAGAGTAAAATATGCCTTTAACAGCCTGAAAAATATTTAAAATAAAGCATTGATTAGACAATCAAGGCTTCAGTTTTAAAATCCTACATCAGAATGGTACTTAACTACCTGAGTGACCGAATGGATATGTAATGTATGACCCAGAGTTTTGGCCTGAAGGAGAGTTAAATATGCCTTTAACAGCCTGAATATGTGTCAATATAGCTTTACTTTTAAGCCCTTAATTTTAAAGCCGTACATCAGAATGCTCTGATATTACCTGAGAGACACACTGGATATGTGATGTCTCCCCCAGTCTTGGATTGAAGCTGGAATAACATCAGGACTTGTTTTTAGAGTTGCCTGAAAAAGAGCAAAATATGCCTTTAACAGCCTGAAAAAGATTTAAAATACAGGATTAATTAGACATTCAAGGCTTCAATTTTAAAATCCTACATCAGAATGGTCCTAAATTACCTGAGTGACCCAATGGATATGTAGTGTATAACCCAGAGTTTGAATGAACCTGGCTTAACAGTAGTAATCCATTTTGGAGTGGCCTGAACGAGAGTTAAATATGCCTTTAACAGCCTGAATATATGTCAATATAGCTTTACTTTTAAGCCCTTAATTTTAGAATCCTTCATCAGAATGCTCTGATATTACCTGAGAGACACTCTGGATATGTGATGTCTCCCCCAGTCTTGGATTGAAGCTGGAATAACATCAGGACTTGTTTTTAGAGTTGCCTGAAAAAGAGCAAAATATGCCTTTAACAGCCTGAAAAAGATTTAAAATACAGGATTAATTAGACATTCAAGGCTTCAATTTTAAAATCCTACATCAGAATGGTCCTAAATTACCTGAGTGACCCAATGGATATGTAGTGTATAACCCAGAGTTTAAATGAACCTGGCTTAACAGTAGGAATCCATTTTAGAGTGGCCTGAAGGAGAGTTAAATATGCCTTTAACAGCCTGAATATGTGTCAATATAGCTTTACTTTTAAGCCCTTAATTTTAAAGCCGTACATCAGAATGCTCTGATATTACCTGAGAGACAAACTGGATATGTGATGTCTCCCCCAGTCTTGGATTGAAGCTGGGATAACATCAGGACTTGTTTTTAGAGTTGCCTGAAAAAGAGTGAAATATGCCTTTAACAGCCTGAAAAATATTTAAAATACAGCATTGATTAGACATTCAAGGCTTCAATTTTAAAATCCTACATCAGAATGGTCCTAAATTACCTGAGTGACCCAATGGATATGTAGTGTATAATCCAGAGTTTGAATGAACCTGGCTTAACAGTAGGAATCCATTTTAGAGTGGCCTGAACGAGAGTTAAATATGCCTTTAACAGCCTGAATATATGTCAATATAGCTTTACTTTTAAGCCCTTAATTTTAGAATCCGTTCATCAGAATGCTCTGATATTACCTGAGAGACACACTGGATATGTGATGTCTCCCCCAGTCTTGGATTGAAGCTGGCATAACATCAGGATTTGTTTTTAGAGTTGCCTGAAAAAGAGTAAAATATGCCTTTAACAGCCTGAAAAATATTTAAAATAAAGCATTGATTAGACATTCAAGGCTTCAGTTTTAAAATCCTACATCAGAATGGTACTTAAATTACCTGAGTGACCGAATGGATATGTAGTGTATAACCCAGAGTTTGAATGAACCTGGCTTAACAGTAGGAATCCATTTTAGAGTGGCCTGAAGGAGAGTTAAATATGCCTTTAACAGCCTGAATATGTGTCAATATAGCTTTACTTTTAAGCCCTTAATTTTAAAGCCGTACATCAGAATGCTCTGATATTACCTGAGAGACACACTGGATATGTGATGTCTCCCCCAGTCTTGGATTGAAGCTGGCATAACATCAGGATTTGTTTTTAGAGTTGCCTGAAAAAGAGTAAAATATGCCTTTAACAGCCTGAAAAATATTTAAAATACAGCATTGATTAGACATTCAAGGCTTCAATTTTAAAATCCTACATCAGAATGGTACTTAATTACCTGAGTGACCCAATGGATATGTAATGTATAACCCAGAGTTTGAATGAACCTGGCTTAACAGTAGGAATCCATTTTAGAGTGGCCTGAAGGAGAGTTAAATATGCCTTTAACAGCCTGAAAAAGATTTAAAATACAGGATTAATTAGACATTCAAGGCTTCAATTTTAAAATCCTACATCAGAATGGTCCTAAATTACCTGAGTGACCCAATGGATATGTAGTGTATAACCCAGAGTTTGAAATGAACCTGGCTTAACAGTAGGAATCCATTTTAGAGTGGCCTGAACGAGAGTTAAATATGCCTTTAACAGCCTGAATATGTGTCAATATAGCTTTACTTTTAAGCCCTTAATTTTAAAGCCGTACATCAGAATGCTCTGATATTACCTGAGAGACACACTGGATATGTGATGTCTCCCCCAGTCTTGGATTGAAGCTGGAATAACATCAGGACTTGTTTTTAGAGTTGCCTGAAAAAGAGCAAAATATGCCTTTAACAGCCTGAAAAAGATTTAAAATACAGGATTAATTAGACATTCAAGGCTTCAATTTTAAAATCCTACATCAGAATGGTCCTAAATTACCTGAGTGACCCAATGGATATGTAGTGTATAACCCAGAGTTTGAATGAACCTGGCTTAACAGTAGGAATCCATTTTAGAGTGGCCTGAACGAGAGTTAAATATGCCTTTAACAGCCTGAATATATGTCAATATAGCTTTACTTTTAAGCCCTTAATTTTAGAATCCTTCATCAGAATGCTCTGATATTACCTGAGAGACACACTGGATATGTGATGTCTCCCCCAGTCTTGGATTGAAGCTGGCATAACATCAGGATTTGTTTTTAGAGTTGCCTGAAAAAGAGTAAAATATGCCTTTAACAGCCTGAAAAATATTTAAAATAAAGCATTGATTAGACAATCAAGGCTTCAGTTTTAAAATCCTACATCAGAATGGTACTTAATTACCTGAGTGACCGAATGGATATGTAATGTATGACCCAGAGTTTTGAGCCTGAAGGAGAGTTAAATATGCCTTTAACAGCCTGAATATGTGTCAATATAGCTTTACTTTTAAGCCCTTAATTTTAAAGCCGTACATCAGAATGCTCTGATATTACCTGAGAGACAAACTGGATATGTGATGTCTCCCCCAGTCTTGGATTGAAGCTGGGATAACATCAGGACTTGTTTTTAGAGTTGCCTGAAAAAGAGTGAAATATGCCTTTAACAGCCTGAAAAATATTTAAAATACAGCATTGATTAGACATTCAAGGCTTCAATTTTAAAATCCTACATCAGAATGGTCCTAAATTACCTGAGTGACCCAATGGATATGTAATGTATAACCCAGAGTTTAAATGAACCTGGCTTAACAGTAGGAATCCATTTTAGAGTGGCCTGAAGGAGAGTTAAATATGCCTTTAACAGCCTGAATATATGTCAATATAGCTTTACTTTTAAGCCCTTAATTTTAAAGCCGTACATCAGAATGCTCTGATATTACTTGAGAGACACACTGGATATGTGATGTCTCCCCCAGTCTTGGATTGAAGCTGGAATAACATCAGGACTTGTTTTTTGAGTTGCCTGAAAAAGAGCTAAATATGCCTTTAACAGCCTGAAAAAGATTTAAAATAAAGGATTAATTAGACATTCAAGGCTTCAATTTTAAAATCCTACATCAGAATGGTCCTAAATTACCTGAGTGACCCAATGGATATGTAGTGTATAACACAGAGTTTGAATGAACCTGGCTTAACAGTAGGAATCCATTTTAGAGTGGCCTGAACGAGAGTTAAATATGCCTTTAACAGCCTGAATATATGTCAATATAGCTTTACTTTTAAGCCCTTAATTTTAGAATCCTTCATCAGAATGCTCTGATATTACCTGAGAGACAAACTGGATATGTGATGTCTCCCCCAGTCTTGGATTGAAGCTGGGATAACATCAGGACTTGTTTTTAGAGTTGCCTGAAAAAGAGTGAAATATGCCTTTAACAGCCTGAAAAATATTTAAAATACAGCATTGATTAGACATTCAAGGCTTCAATTTTAAAATCCTACATCAGAATGGTACTTAATTACCTGAGTGACCCAATGGATATGTAATGTATAACCCAGAGTTTAAATGAACCTGGCTTAACAGTAGGAATCCATTTTAGAGTGGCCTGAAGGAGAGTTAAATATGCCTTTAACAGCCTGAAAAATATTTAAAATAAAGCATTGATTAGACAATCAAGGCTTCAGTTTTAAAATCCTACATCAGAATGGTACTTAATTACCTGAGTGACCGAATGGATATGTAATGTATGACCCAGAGTTTTGGCCTGAAGGAGAGTTAAATATGCCTTTAACAGCCTGAATATGTGTCAATATAGCTTTACTTTTAAGCCCTTAATTTTAAAGCCGTACATCGGAATGCTCTGATATTACATGAGAGACACACTGGATATGTGATGTCTCCCCCAGTCTTGGATTGAAGCTGGCATAACATCAGGATTTGTTTTTAGAGTTGCCTGAAAAAGATTAAAATATGCCTTTAACAGCCTGAAAAATATTTAAAATACAGCATTGATTAGACATTCAAGGCTTCATTTTTAAATGAACCTGGCTTAAAAGTAGGAATCCATTTTAGAGTGGCCTGAAGGAGAGTTAAATATGCCTTTAACAGCCTGAAAAAGATTTAAAATACAGGATTAATTAGACATTCAAGGCTTCAATTTTAAAATCCTACATCAGAATGGTCCTAAATTACCTGAGTGACCCAATGGATATGTAGCGTATAACCCAGAGTTTGAAAGAACCTGGCTTAACAGTAGTAATCCATTTTGGAGTGGCCTGAACGAGAGTTAAATATGCCTTTAACAGCCTGAATATGTGTCTATATAGCTTTACTTTTAAGCCCTTAATTTTAGAAGCCGTACATCAGAATGCTCTGATATTACCTGAGAGACACACTGGATATGTGATGTCTCCCCCAGTCTTGGATTGAAGCTGGGATAACATCAGGACTTGTTTTTAGAGTTGCCTGAAAAAGAGTGAAATATGCCTTTAACAGCCTGAAAAATATTTAAAATACAGCATTGATTAGACATTCAAGGATTCAATTTTAAAATCCTACATCAGAATGGTCCTAAATTACCTGAGTGACCCAATGGATATGTAGTGTATAATCCAGAGTTTGAATGAACCTGGCTTAACAGTAGGAATCCATTTTAGAGTGGCCTGAACGAGAGTTAAATATGCCTTTAACAGCCTGAATATATGTCAATATAGCTTTACTTTTAAGCCCTTAATTTTAGAATCCTTCATCAGAATGCTCTGATATTACCTGAGAGACACACTGGATATGTGATGTCTCCCCCAGTCTTGGAGGGAAGCTGGCATAACATCAGGATTTGTTTTTAGAGTGGCCTGAACGAGAGTTAAATATGCCTTTAACAGCCTGAATATATGTCAATATAGCTTTACTTTTAAGCCCTTAATTTTAGAATCCTTCATCAGAATGCTCTGATATTACCTGAGAGACACACTGGATATGTGATGTCTCCCCCAGTCTTGGATTGAAGCTGGAATAACATCAGGACTTGTTTTTAGAGTTGCCTGAAAAAGAGCAAAATATGCCTTTAACAGCCTGAAAAAGATTTAAAATACAGGATTAATTAGACATTCAAGGCTTCAATTTTAAAATCCTACATCAGAATGGTCCTAAATTACCTGAGTGACCCAATGGATATGTAGTGTATAACCCAGAGTTTGAATGAACCTGGCTTAACAGTAGTAATCCATTTTGGAGTGGCCTGAACGAGAGTTAAATATGCCTTTAACAGCCTGAATATATATCAATATAGCTTTACTTTTAAGCCCTTAATTTTAGAATCCTTCATCAGAATGCTCTGATATTACCTGAGAGACACTCTGGATATGTGATGTCTCCCCCAGTCTTGGATTGAAGCTGGAATAACATCAGGACTTGTTTTTAGAGTTGCCTGAAAAAGAGCAAAATATGCCTTTAACAGCCTGAAAAAGATTTAAAATACAGGATTAATTAGACATTCAAGGCTTCAATTTTAAAATCCTACATCAGAATGGTCCTAAATTACCTGAGTGACCCAATAGATATGTAGTGTATAACCCAGAGTTTAAATGAACCTGGCTTAACAGTAGGAATCCATTTTAGAGTTGCCTGAAGGAGAGTTAAATATGCCTTTAACAGCCTGAATATGTGTCTATATAGCTTTACTTTTAAGCCCTTAATTTTAGAATCCTTCATCAGAATGCTCTGATATTACCTGAGAGACACACTGGATATGTGATGTCTCCCCCAGTCTTGGATTGAAGCTGGAATAACATCAGGACTTGTTTTTAGAGTTGCCTGAAAAAGAGCAAAATATGCCTTTAACAGCCTGAAAAAGATTTAAAATACAGGATTAATTAGACATTCAAGGCTTCAATTTTAAAATCCTACATCAGAATGGTCCTAAATTACCTGAGTGACCCAATGGATATGTAGTGTATAACCCAGAGTTTGAATGAACCTGGCTTAACAGTAGTAATCCATTTTGGAGTGGCCTGAACGAGAGTTAAATATGCCTTTAACAGCCTGAATATGTGTCTATATAGCTTTACTTTTAAGCCCTTAATTTTAAAGCCGTACATCAGAATGCTCTGATATTACCTGAGAGACAAACTGGATATGTGATGTCTCCCCCAGTCTTGGATTGAAGCTGGGATAACATCAGGACTTGTTTTTAGAGTTGCCTGAAAAAGAGTGAAATATGCCTTTAACAGCCTGAAAAATATTTAAAATACAGCATTGATTAGACATTCAAGGCTTCAATTTTAAAATCCTACATCAGAATGGTCCTAAATTACCTGAGTGACCCAATGGATATGTAGTGTATAATCCAGAGTTTGAATGAACCTGGCTTAACATTAGGAATCCATTTTAGAGTGGCCTGAACGAGAGTTAAATATGCCTTTAACAGCCTGAATATATGTCAATATAGCTTTACTTTTAAGCCCTTAATTTTAGAATCCTTCATCAGAATGCTCTGATATTACCTGAGAGACACACTGGATATGTGATGTCTCCCCCAGTCTTGGAGTGAAGCTGGCATAACATCAGGATTTGTTTTTAGAGTTGCCTGAAAAAGAGTAAAATATGCCTTTAACAGCCTGAAAAATATTTAAAATAAAGCATTGATTAGACAATCAAGGCTTCAGTTTTAAAATCCTACATCAGAATGGTACTTAACTACCTGAGTGACCGAATGGATATGTAATGTATGACCCAGAGTTTTGGCCTGAAGGAGAGTTAAATATGCCTTTAACAGCCTGAATATGTGTCAATATAGCTTTACTTTTAAGCCCTTAATTTTAGAAGCCGTACATCGGAATGCTCTGATATTACCTGAGAGACACACTGGATATGTGATGTCTCCCCCAGTCTTGGATTGAAGCTGGCATAACATCAGGACTTGTTTTTAGAGTTGCCTGAAAAAGAGCAAAATATGCCTTTAACAGCCTGAAAAAGATTTAAAATACAGGATTAATTAGACATTCAAGGCTTCAATTTTAAAATCCTACATCAGAATGGTCCTAAATTACCTGAGTGACCCAATGGATATGTAGTGTATAACCCAGAGTTTGAAAGAACCTGGCTTAACAGTAGTAATCCATTTTGGAGTGGCCTGAACGAGAGTTAAATATGCCTTTAACAGCCTGAATATATGTCAATATAGCTTTACTTTTAAGCCCTTCATTTTAGAATCCTTCATCAGAATGCTCTGATATTACCTGAGAGACACTCTGGATATGTGATGTCTCCCCCAGTCTTGGATTGAAGCTGGAATAACATCAGGACTTGTTTTTAGAGTTGCCTGAAAAAGAGCAAAATATGCCTTTAACAGCCTGAAAAAGATTTAAAATACAGGATTAATTAGACATTCAAGGCTTCAATTTTAAAATCCTACATCAGAATGGTCCTAAATTACCTGAGTGACCCAATAGATATGTAGTGTATAACCCAGAGTTTAAATGAACCTGGCTTAACAGTAGGAATCCATTTTAGAGTGGCCTGAAGGAGAGTTAAATATGCCTTTAACAGCCTGAATATGTGTCTATATAGCTTTACTTTTAAGCCCTTAATTTTAAAGCCGTACATCAGAATGCTCTGATATTACCTGAGAGACAACACTGGATATGTGATGTCTCCCCCAGTCTTGGATTGAAGCTGGGATAACATCAGGACTTGTTTTTAGAGTTGCCTGAAAAAGAGTGAAATATGCCTTTAACAGCCTGAAAAAGATTTAAAATACAGGATTGATTAGACATTCAAGGCTTCAATTTTAAAATCCTACATCAGAATGGTCCTAAATTACCTGAGTGACCCAATGGATATGTAGTGTATAATCCAGTGTTTGAATGAACCTGGCTTAACAGTAGGAATCCATTTTAGAGTGGCCTGAACGAGAGTTAAATATGCCTTTAACAGCCTGAATATATGTCAATATAGCTTTACTTTTAAGCCCTTAATTTTAGAATCCTGTACATCAGAATGCTCTGATATTACCTGAGAGACACACTGGATATGTGATGTCTCCCCCAGTCTTGGAGTGAAGCTGGCATAACATCAGGATTTGTTTTTAGAGTTGCCTGAAAAAGAGTAAAATATGCCTTTAACAGCCTGAAAAATATTTAAAATAAAGCATTGATTAGACAATCAAGGCTTCAGTTTTAAAATCCTACATCAGAATGGTACTTAATTACCTGAGTGACCGAATGGATATGTAATGTATGACCCAGAGTTTTGGCCTGAAGGAGAGTTAAATATGCCTTTAACAGCCTGAATATGTGTCAATATAGCTTTACTTTTAAGCCCTTAATTTTAAAGCCGTACATCGGAATGCTCTGATATTACCTGAGAGACACACTGGATATGTGATGTCTCCCCTAGTCTTGGATTGAAGCTGGCATAACATCAGGATTTGTTTTTAGAGTTGCCTGAAAAAGATTAAAATATGCCTTTAACAGCCTGAAAAATATTTAAAATACAGCATTGATTAGACATTCAAGGCTTCATTTTTAAAATCCTACATCAGAATGGTACTTAATTACCAGAGTGACCGAAAGGATATGTAATCTATAACCCAGAGTTTAAATGAACCTGGCTTAACAGTAGGAATCCATTTTAGAGTGGCCTGAAGGAGAGTTAAATATGCCTTTAACAGCCTGAAAAAGATTTAAAATACAGGATTAATTAGACATTCAAGGCTTCAATTTTAAAATCCTACATCAGAATGGTCCTAAATTACCTGAGTGACCCAATGGATATGTAGTGTATAACCCAGAGTTTGAATGAACCTGGCTTAACAGTAGTAATCCATTTTGGAGTGGCCTGAACGAGAGTTAAATATGCCTTTAACAGCCTGAATATATGTCAATATAGCTTTACTTTTAAGCCCTTAATTTTAGAATCCTTCATCAGAATGCTCTGATATTACCTGAGAGACACACTGGATATGTGATGTCTCCCCCAGTCTTGGATTGAAGCTGGAATAACATCAGGACTTGTTTTTAGAGTTGCCTGAAAAAGAGCAAAATATGCCTTTAACAGCCTGAAAAAGATTTAAAATACAGGATTAATTAGACATTCAAGGCTTCAATTTTAAAATCCTACATCAGAATGGTCCTAAATTACCTGAGTGACCCAATAGATATGTAGTGTATAACCCAGAGTTTAAATGAACCTGGCTTAACAGTAGGAATCCATTTTAGAGTGGCCTGAACGAGAGTTAAATATGCCTTTAACAGCCTGAATATATGTCAATATAGCTTTACTTTTAAGCCCTTAATTTTAGAATCCGTACATCAGAATGCTCTGATATTACCTGAGAGACACACTGGATATGTGATGTCTCCCCCAGTCTTGGATTGAAGCTGGAATAACATCAGGACTTGTTTTTAGAGTTGCCTGAAAAAGAGCAAAATATGCCTTTAACAGCCTGAAAAAGATTTAAAATAAAGGATTAATTAGACATTCAAGGCTTCAATTTTAAAATCCTACATCAGAATGGTCCTAAATTACCTGAGTGACCCAATGGATATGTAGTGTATAACCCAGAGTTTGAAAGAACCTGGCTTAACAGTAGTAATCCATTTTGGAGTGGCCTGAACGAGAGTTAAATATGCCTTTAACAGCCTGAATATATGTCAATATAGCTTTACTTTTAAGCCCTTAATTTTAGAATCCTTACATCAGAATGCTCTGATATTACCTGAGAGACAAACTGGATATGTGATGTCTCCCCCAGTCTTGGATTGAAGCTGGGATAACATCAGGACTTGTTTTTAGAGTTGCCTGAAAAAGAGTGAAATATGCCTTTAACAGCCTGAAAAATATTTAAAATACAGCATTGATTAGACATTCAAGGCTTCAATTTTAAAATCCTACATCAGAATGGTCCTTAATTACCTGAGTGACCCAATGGATATGTAATGTATAACCCAGAGTTTAAATGAACCTGGCTTAACAGTAGGAATCCATTTTAGAGTGGCCTGAAGGAGAGTTAAATATGCCTTTAACAGCCTGAAAAATATTTAAAATAAAGCATTGATTAGACAATCAAGGCTTCAGTTTTAAAATCCTACATCAGAATGGTACTTAATTACCTGAGTGACCGAATGGATATGTAATGTATGACCCAGAGTTTTGGCCTGAAGGAGAGTTAAATATGCCTTTAACAGCCTGAATATGTGTCAATATAGCTTTACTTTTAAGCCCTTAATTTTAAAGCCGTACATCGGAATGCTCTGATATTACATGAGAGACACACTGGATATGTGATGTCTCCCCCAGTCTTGGATTGAAGCTGGCATAACATCAGGATTTGTTTTTAGAGTTGCCTGAAAAAGATTAAAATATGCCTTTAACAGCCTGAAAAATATTTAAAATACAGCATTGATTAGACATTCAAGGCTTCATTTTTAAATGAACCTGGCTTAAAAGTAGGAATCCATTTTAGAGTGGCCTGAAGGAGAGTTAAATATGCCTTTAACAGCCTGAAAAAGATTTAAAATACAGGATTAATTAGACATTCAAGGCTTCAATTTTAAAATCCTACATCAGAATGGTCCTAAATTACCTGAGTGACCCAATGGATATGTAGCGTATCACCCAGAGTTTGAAAGAACCTGGCTTAACAGTAGTAATCCATTTTGGAGTGGCCTGAACGAGAGTTAAATATGCCTTTAACAGCCTGAATATGTGTCTATATAGCTTTACTTTTAAGCCCTTAATTTTAAAGCCGTACAACAGAATGCTCTGATATTACCTGAGAGACAAACTGGATATGTGATGTCTCCCCCAGTCTTGGATTGAAGCTGGGATAACATCAGGACTTGTTTTTAGAGTTGCCTGAAAAAGAGTGAAATATGCCTTTAACAGCCTGAAAAATATTTAAAATACAGCATTGATTAGACATTCAAGGATTCAATTTTAAAATCCTACATCAGAATGGTCCTAAATTACCTGAGTGACCCAATGGATATGTAGTGTATAATCCAGAGTTTGAATGAACCTGGCTTAACAGTAGGAATCCATTTTAGAGTGGCCTGAACGAGAGTTAAATATGCCTTTAACAGCCTGAATATATGTCAATATAGCTTTACTTTTAAGCCCTTAATTTTAGAATCCTTCATCAGAATGCTCTGATATTACCTGAGAGACACACTGGATATGTGATGTCTCCCCCAGTCTTGGAGGGAAGCTGGCATAACATCAGGATTTGTTTTTAGAGTGGCCTGAACGAGAGTTAAATATGCCTTTAACAGCCTGAATATATGTCAATATAGCTTTACTTTTAAGCCCTTAATTTTAGAATCCTTCATCAGAATGCTCTGATATTACCTGAGAGACACACTGGATATGTGATGTCTCCCCCAGTCTTGGATTGAAGCTGGAATAACATCAGGACTTGTTTTTAGAGTTGCCTGAAAAAGAGCAAAATATGCCTTTAACAGCCTGAAAAAGATTTAAAATACAGGATTAATTAGACATTCAAGGCTTCAATTTTAAAATCCTACATCAGAATGGTCCTAAATTACCTGAGTGACCCAATGGATATGTAGTGTATAACCCAGAGTTTGAATGAACCTGGCTTAACAGTAGTAATCCATTTTGGAGTGGCCTGAACGAGAGTTAAATATGCCTTTAACAGCCTGAATATATATCAATATAGCTTTACTTTTAAGCCCTTAATTTTAGAATCCTTCATCAGAATGCTCTGATATTACCTGAGAGACACTCTGGATATGTGATGTCTCCCCCAGTCTTGGATTGAAGCTGGAATAACATCAGGACTTGTTTTTAGAGTTGCCTGAAAAAGAGCAAAATATGCCTTTAACAGCCTGAAAAAGATTTAAAATACAGGATTAATTAGACATTCAAGGCTTCAATTTTAAAATCCTACATCAGAATGGTCCTAAATTACCTGAGTGACCCAATAGATATGTAGTGTATAACCCAGAGTTTAAATGAACCTGGCTTAACAGTAGGAATCCATTTTAGAGTTGCCTGAAGGAGAGTTAAATATGCCTTTAACAGCCTGAATATGTGTCTATATAGCTTTACTTTTAAGCCCTTAATTTTAGAATCCTTCATCAGAATGCTCTGATATTACCTGAGAGACACACTGGATATGTGATGTCTCCCCCAGTCTTGGATTGAAGCTGGAATAACATCAGGACTTGTTTTTAGAGTTGCCTGAAAAAGAGCAAAATATGCCTTTAACAGCCTGAAAAAGATTTAAAATACAGGATTAATTAGACATTCAAGGCTTCAATTTTAAAATCCTACATCAGAATGGTCCTAAATTACCTGAGTGACCCAATGGATATGTAGTGTATAACCCAGAGTTTGAATGAACCTGGCTTAACAGTAGTAATCCATTTTGGAGTGGCCTGAACGAGAGTTAAATATGCCTTTAACAGCCTGAATATGTGTCTATATAGCTTTACTTTTAAGCCCTTAATTTTAAAGCCGTACATCAGAATGCTCTGATATTACCTGAGAGACAAACTGGATATGTGATGTCTCCCCCAGTCTTGGATTGAAGCTGGGATAACATCAGGACTTGTTTTTAGAGTTGCCTGAAAAAGAGTGAAATATGCCTTTAACAGCCTGAAAAATATTTAAAATACAGCATTGATTAGACATTCAAGGCTTCAATTTTAAAATCCTACATCAGAATGGTCCTAAATTACCTGAGTGACCCAATGGATATGTAGTGTATAATCCAGAGTTTGAATGAACCTGGCTTAACATTAGGAATCCATTTTAGAGTGGCCTGAACGAGAGTTAAATATGCCTTTAACAGCCTGAATATATGTCAATATAGCTTTACTTTTAAGCCCTTAATTTTAGAATCCTTCATCAGAATGCTCTGATATTACCTGAGAGACACACTGGATATGTGATGTCTCCCCCAGTCTTGGAGTGAAGCTGGCATAACATCAGGATTTGTTTTTAGAGTTGCCTGAAAAAGAGTAAAATATGCCTTTAACAGCCTGAAAAATATTTAAAATAAAGCATTGATTAGACAATCAAGGCTTCAGTTTTAAAATCCTACATCAGAATGGTACTTAACTACCTGAGTGACCGAATGGATATGTAATGTATGACCCAGAGTTTTGGCCTGAAGGAGAGTTAAATATGCCTTTAACAGCCTGAATATGTGTCAATATAGCTTTACTTTTAAACCCTTAATTTTAAAGCCGTACATCGGAATGCTCTGATATTACCTGAGAGACACACTGGATATGTGCTGTCTCCCCTAGTCTTGGATTGAAGCTGGCATAACATCAGGACTTGTTTTTAGAGTTGCCTGAAAAAGAGCAAAATATGCCTTTAACAGCCTGAAAAAGATTTAAAATACAGGATTAATTAGACATTCAAGGCTTCAATTTTAAAATCCTACATCAGAATGGTCCTAAATTACCTGAGTGACCCAATGGATATGTAGTGTATAACCCAGAGTTTGAAAGAACCTGGCTTAACAGTAGTAATCCATTTTGGAGTGGCCTGAACGAGAGTTAAATATGCCTTTAACAGCCTGAATATATGTCAATATAGCTTTACTTTTAAGCCCTTCATTTTAGAATCCTTCATCAGAATGCTCTGATATTACCTGAGAGACACTCTGGATATGTGATGTCTCCCCCAGTCTTGGATTGAAGCTGGAATAACATCAGGACTTGTTTTTAGAGTTGCCTGAAAAAGAGCAAAATATGCCTTTAACAGCCTGAAAAAGATTTAAAATACAGGATTAATTAGACATTCAAGGCTTCAATTTTAAAATCCTACATCAGAATGGTCCTAAATTACCTGAGTGACCCAATAGATATGTAGTGTATAACCCAGAGTTTAAATGAACCTGGCTTAACAGTAGGAATCCATTTTAGAGTGGCCTGAAGGAGAGTTAAATATGCCTTTAACAGCCTGAATATGTGTCTATATAGCTTTACTTTTAAGCCCTTAATTTTAAAGCCGTACATCAGAATGCTCTGATATTACCTGAGAGACAAACTGGATATGTGATGTCTCCCCCAGTCTTGGATTGAAGCTGGGATAACATCAGGACTTGTTTTTAGAGTTGCCTGAAAAAGAGTGAAATATGCCTTTAACAGCCTGAAAAATATTTAAAATACAGCATTGATTAGACATTCAAGGCTTCAATTTTAAAATCCTACATCAGAATGGTCCTAAATTACCTGAGTGACCCAATGGATATGTAGTGTATAATCCAGTGTTTGAATGAACCTGGCTTAACAGTAGGAATCCATTTTAGAGTGGCCTGAACGAGAGTTAAATATGCCTTTAACAGCCTGAATATATGTCAATATAGCTTTACTTTTAAGCCCTTAATTTTAGAATCCTTCATCAGAATGCTCTGATATTACCTGAGAGACACACTGGATATGTGATGTCTCCCCCAGTCTTGGAGTGAAGCTGGCATAACATCAGGATTTGTTTTTAGAGTTGCCTGAAAAAGAGTAAAATATGCCTTTAACAGCCTGAAAAATATTTAAAATAAAGCATTGATTAGACATTCAAGGCTTCAGTTTTAAAATCCTACATCAGAATGGTACTTAATTACCTGAGTGACCGAATGGATATGTAATGTATGACCCAGAGTTTTGGCCTGAAGGAGAGTTAAATATGCCTTTAACAGCCTGAATATGTGTCAATATAGCTTTACTTTTAAGCCCTTAATTTTAAAGCCGTACATCGGAATGCTCTGATATTACCTGAGAGACACACTGGATATGTGATGTCTCCCCCAGTCTTGGATTGAAGCTGGCATAACATCAGGATTTGTTTTTAGAGTTGCCTGAAAAAGATTAAAATATGCCTTTAACAGCCTGAAAAATATTTAAAATACAGCATTGATTAGACATTCAAGGCTTCATTTTTAAAATCCTACATCAGAATGGTACTTAATTACCAGAGTGACCGAAAGGATATGTAATCTATAACCCAGAGTTTAAATGAACCTGGCTTAACAGTAGGAATCCATTTTAGAGTGGCCTGAAGGAGAGTTAAATATGCCTTTAACAGCCTGAAAAAGATTTAAAATACAGGATTAATTAGACATTCAAGGCTTCAATTTTAAAATCCTACATCAGAATGGTCCTAAATTACCTGAGTGACCCAATGGATATGTAGTGTATAACCCAGAGTTTGAAAGAACCTGGCTTAACAGTAGTAATCCATTTTGGAGTGGCCTGAACGAGAGTTAAATATGCCTTTAACAGCCTGAATATATGTCAATATAGCTTTACTTTTAAGCCCTTAATTTTAGAATCCTTCATCAGAATGCTCTGATATTACCTGAGAGACACTCTGGATATGTGATGTCTCCCCCAGTCTTGGATTGAAGCTGGAATAACATCAGGACTTGTTTTTAGAGTTGCCTGAAAAAGAGCAAAATATGCCTTTAACAGCCTGAAAAAGATTTAAAATACAGGATTAATTAGACATTCAAGGCTTCAATTTTAAAATCCTACATCAGAATGGTCCTAAATTACCTGAGTGACCCAATAGATATGTAGTTTATAACCCAGAGTTTAAATGAACCTGGCTTAACAGTAGGAATCCATTTTAGAGTGGCCTGAACGAGAGTTAAATATGCCTTTAACAGCCTGAATATATGTCAATATAGCTTTACTTTTAAGCCCTTAATTTTAGAATCCTTCATCAGAATGCTCTGATATTACCTGAGAGACACACTGGATATGTGATGTCTCCCCCAGTCTTGGAGTGAAGCTGGCATAACATCAGGATTTGTTTTTAGAGTTGCCTGAAAAAGAGTAAAATATGCCTTTAACAGCCTGAAAAATATTTAAAATAAAGCATTGATTAGACAATCAAGGCTTCAGTTTTAAAATCCTACATCAGAATGGTACTTAATTACCTGAGTGACCGAATGGATATGTAATGTATGACCCAGAGTTTTGGCCTGAAGGAGAGTTAAATATGCCTTTAACAGCCTGAATATGTGTCAATATAGCTTTACTTTTAAGCCCTTAATTTTAAAGCCGTACATCAGAATGCTCTGATATTACCTGAGAGACAAACTGGATATGTGATGTCTCCCCCAGTCTTGGATTGAAGCTGGGATAACATCAGGACTTGTTTTTAGAGTTGCCTGAAAAAGAGTGAAATATGCCTTTAACAGCCTGAAAAATATTTAAAATACAGCATTGATTAGACATTCAAGGCTTCAATTTTAAAATCCTACATCAGAATGGTACTTAATTACCTGAGTGACCCAATGGATATGTAATGTATAACCCAGAGTTTAAATGAACCTGGCTTAACAGTAGGAATCCATTTTAGAGTGGCCTGAAGGAGAGTTAAATATGCCTTTAACAGCCTGAATATATGTCAATATAGCTTTACTTTTAAGCCCTTAATTTTAAAGCCGTACATCAGAATGCTCTGATATTACCTGAGAGACACACTGGATATGTGATGTCTCCCCCAGTCTTGGATTGAAGCTGGAATAACATCAGGATTTGTTTTTTGAGTTGCCTGAAAAAGAGCTAATATATGCCTTTAACAGCCTGAAAAAGATTTAAAATACAGGATTAATTAGACATTCAAGGCTTCAATTTTAAAATCCTACATCAGAATGGTCCTAAATTACCTGAGTGACCCAATGGATATGTAGTGTATAACCCAGAGTTTGAATGAACCTGGCTTAACAGTAGGAATCCATTTTAGAGTGGCCTGAACGAGAGTTAAATATGCCTTTAACAGCCTGAATATATGTCAATATAGCTTTACTTTTAAGCCCTTAATTTTAGAATCCTTCATCAGAATGCTCTGATATTACCTGAGAGACACACTGGATATGTGATGTCTCCCCCAGTCTTGGATTGAAGCTGGAATAACATCAGGACTTGTTTTTAGAGTTGCCTGAAAAAGAGTAAAATATGCCTTTAACAGCCTGAAAAAGATTTAAAATACAGCATTAATTAGACATTCAAGGCTTCAATTTTAAAATCCTACATCAGAATGGTCCTAAATTACCTGAGTGACCCAATGGATATGTAGTGTATAACCCAGAGTTTGAATGAACCTGGCTTAACAGTAGGAATCCATTTTAGAGTGGCCTGAACGAGAGTTAAATATGCCTTTAACAGCCTGAATATATGTCAATATAGCTTTACTTTTAAGCCCTTAATTTTAGAATCCTTACATCAGAATGCTCTGATATTACCTGAGAGACACACTGGATATGTGATGTCTCCCCCAGTCTTGGATTGAAGCTGGAATAACATCAGGATTTGTTTTTAGAGTTGCCTGAAAAAGAGTAATATATGCCTTTAACAGCCTGAAAAAGATTTAAAATACAGCATTAATTAGACATTCAAGGCTTCAATTTTAAAATCCTACATCAGAATGGTCCTAAATTACCTGAGTGACCCAATAGATATGTAGTGTATAACCCAGAGTTTGAATGAACCTGGCTTAACAGTAGGAATCCATTTTAGAGTGGCCTGAAGGAGAGTTAAATATGCCTTTAACAGCCTGAATATATGTCAATATAGCTTTACTTTTAAGCCCTTAATTTTAAAGCCGTACATCAGAATGCTCTGATATTACCTGAGAGACACACTGGATATGTGATGTCTCCCCCAGTCTTGGATTGAAGCTGGAATAACATCAGGACTTGTTTTTTGAGTTGCCTGAAAAAGAGCTAAATATGCCTTTAACAGCCTGAAAAAGATTTAAAATAAAGGATTAATTAGACATTCAAGGCTTCAATTTTAAAATCCTACATCAGAATGGTCCTAAATTACCTGAGTGACCCAATGGATATGTAGTGTATAACACAGAGTTTGAATGAACCTGGCTTAACAGTAGGAATCCATTTTAGAGTGGCCTGAACGAGAGTTAAATATGCCTTTAACAGCCTGAATATATGTCAATATAGCTTTACTTTTAAGCCCTTAATTTTAGAATCCTTCATCAGAATGCTCTGATATTACCTGAGAGACACACTGGATATGTGATGTCTCCCCCAGTCTTGGATTGAAGCTGGAATAACATCAGGACTTGTTTTTAGAGTTGCCTGAAAAAGAGCAAAATATGCCTTTAACAGCCTGAAAAAGATTTAAAATACAGGATTAATTTGACATTCAAGGCTTCAATTTTAAAATCCTACATCAGAATGGTCCTAAATTACCTGAGTGACCCAATGGATATGTACTGTCTAACCCAGAGTTTAAATGAACCTGGCTTAAAAGTAGGAATCCATTTTAGAGTGGCCTGAAGGAGAGTTAAATATGCCTTTAACAGCCTGAATATGTGTCAATATAGCTTTACTTTTAAGCCCTTAATTTTAAAGCCGTACATCAGAATGCTCTGATATTACCTGAGAGACACACTGGATATGTGATGTCTCCCCCAGTCTTGGATTGAAGCTGGCATAACATCAGGATTTGTTTTTAGAGTTGCCTGAAAAAGAGTCAAATATGCCTTTAACAGCCTGAAAAATATTTAAAATACAGGATTAATTAGACATTCAAGGCTTCAATTTTAAAATCCTACATCAGAATGGTCCTAAATTACCTGAGTGACCCAATGGATATGTAGTGTATAACCCAGAATTTGAATGAACCTGGCTTAACAGTAGGAATCCATTTTAGAGTGGCCTGAACGAGAGTTAAATATGCCTTTAACAGCCTGAATATATGTCAATATAGCTTTACTTTTAAGCCCTTAATTTTAGAATCCTTCATCAGAATGCTCTGATATTACCTGAGAGACACATTGGATATGTGATGTCTCCCACAGTTTTGGATTGAAGCTGGCATAACATCAGGATTTGTTTTTAGAGTTGCCTGAAAAAGAGTAAAATATGCCTTTAACAGCCTGAAAAATTATTTAAAATACAGCATTGATTAGACATTCAAGGCTTCAGTTTTAAAATCCTACATCAGAATGGTACTTAATTACCAGAGTGACCGAATGGATATGTAATGTATAACCCAGAGTTTAAATGAACCTGGCTTGACAGTAGGAATCCATTTTAGAGTGGCCTGAACGAGAGTTAAATATGCCTTTAACAGCCTGAATATATGTCAATATAGCTTTACTTTTAAGCCCTTAATTTTAAAGCCGTACATCAGAATGCTCTGATATTACCTGAGAGACACACTGGATATGTGATGTCTCCCCCAGTCTTGGATTGAAGCTGGAATAACATCAGGACTTGTTTTTTGAGTTGCCTGAAAAAGAGCAAAATATGCCTTTAACAGCCTGAAAAAGATTTAAAATACAGGATTAATTAGACATTCAAGGCTTCAATTTTAAAATCCTACATCAGAATGGTCCTAAATTACCTGAGTGACCCAATTGATATGTAGTGTATAATCCAGAGTTTGAATGAACCTGGCTTAACAGTAGGAATCCATTTTAGAGTGGCCTGAACGAGAGTTAAATATGCCTTTAACAGCCTGAATATATGTCAATATAGCTTTACTTTTAAGCCCTTAATTTTAGAATCCTTCATCAGAATGCTCTGATATTACCTGAGAGACACACTGGATATGTGATGTCTCCCCCAGTCTTGGAGTGAAGCTGGCATAACATCAGGATTTGTTTTTAGAGTTGCCTGAAAAAGAGTAAAATATGCCTTTAACAGCCTGAAAAATATTTAAAATAAAGCATTGATTAGACAATCAAGGCTTCAGTTTTAAAATCCTACATCAGAATGGTACTTAATTACCTGAGTGACCCAATGGATATGTAATGTATAACCCAGAGTTTAAATGAACCTGGCTTAACAGTAGGAATCCATTTTAGAGTGGCCTGAAGGAGAGTTAAATATGCCTTTAACAGCCTGAATATATGTCAATATAGCTTTACTTTTAAGCCCTTAATTTTAAAGCCGTACATCAGAATGCTCTGATATTACTTGAGAGACACACTGGATATGTGATGTCTCCCCCAGTCTTGGATTGAAGCTGGAATAACATCAGGACTTGTTTTTTGAGTTGCCTGAAAAAGAGCTAAATATGCCTTTAACAGCCTGAAAAAGATTTAAAATAAAGGATTAATTAGACATTCAAGGCTTCAATTTTAAAATCCTACATCAGAATGGTCCTAAATTACCTGAGTGACCCAATGGATATGTAGTGTATAACACAGAGTTTGAATGAACCTGGCTTAACAGTAGGAATCCATTTTAGAGTGGCCTGAACGAGAGTTAAATATGCCTTTAACAGCCTGAATATATGTCAATATAGCTTTACTTTTAAGCCCTTAATTTTAGAATCCTTCATCAGAATGCTCTGATATTACCTGAGAGACACACTGGATATGTGATGTCTCCCCCAGTCTTGGATTGAAGCTGGAATAACATCAGGACTTGTTTTTCGAGTTGCCTGAAAAAGAGCAAAATATGCCTTTAACAGCCTGAAAAAGATTTAAAATACAGGATTAATTAGACATTCAAGGCTTCAATTTTAAAATCCTACATCAGAATGGTCCTAAATTACCTGAGTGACCCAATGGATATGTACTGTCTAACCCAGAGTTTAAATGAACCTGGCTTAAAAGTAGGAATCCATTTTAGAGTGGCCTGAAGGAGAGTTAAATATGCCTTTAACAGCCTGAATATGTGGTAATATAGCTTTACTTTTAAGCCCTTAATTTTAAAGCCGTACATCGGAATGCTCTGATATTACCTGAGAGACACACTGGATATGTGATGTCTCCCCCAGTCTTGGATTGAAGCTGGCATAACATCAGGATTTGTTTTTAGAGTTGCCTGAAAAAGATTAAAATATGCCTTTAACAGCCTGAAAAATATTTAAAATACAGCATTGATTAGACATTCAAGGCTTCATTTTTAAAATCCTACATCAGAATGGTACTTAATTACCAGAGTGACCGAATGGATATGTAATGTATAACCCAGAGTTTAAATGAACCTGGCCTAACAGTAGGAATCCATTTTAGAGTGGCCTGAAGGAGAGTTAAATATGCCTTTAACAGCCTGAATATATGTCAATATAGCTTTACTTTTAAGCCCTTAATTTTAAAGCCGTACATCAGAATGCTCTGATATTACCTGAGAGACACACTGGATATGTGATGTCTCCCCCAGTCTTGGATTGAAGCTGGAATAACATCAGGACTTGTTTTTAGAGTTGCCTGAAAAAGAGCAAAATATGCCTTTAACAGCCTGAAAAAGATTTAAAATACAGGATTAATTAGACATTCAAGGCTTCAATTTTAAAATCCTACATCAGAATGGTCCTAACTTACCTGAGTGACCCAATGGATATGTAGTGTATAACCCAGAATTTGAATGAACCTGGCTTAACAGTAGGAATCCATTTTAGAGTGGCCTGAACGAGAGTTAAATATGCCTTTAACAGCCTGAATATGTCAATATAGCTTTACTTTTAAGCCCTTAATTTTAGAATCCTTCATCAGAATGCTCTGATATTACCTGAGAGACACATTGGATATGTGATGTCTCCCACAGTTTTGGATTGAAGCTGGCATAACATCAGGATTTGTTTTTAGAGTTGCCTGAAAAAGAGTAAAATATGCCTTTAACAGCCTGAAAAATTATTTAAAATACAGCATTGATTAGACATTCAAGGCTTCAGATTTAAAATCCTACATCAGAATGGTACTTAATTACCAGAGTGACCGAATGGATATGTAATGTATAACCCAGAGTTTAAATGAACCTGGCTTAACAGTAGGAATCCATTTTAGAGTGGCCTGAAGGAGAGTTAAATATGCCTTTAACAGCCTGAATATATGTCAATATAGCTTTACTTTTAAGCCCTTAATTTTAAAGCCGTACATCAGAATGCTCTGATATTACCTGAGAGACACACTGGATATGTGATGTCTCCCCCAGTCTTGGATTGAAGCTGGAATAACATCAGGACTTGTTTTTTGAGTTGCCTGAAAAAGAGCAAAATATGCCTATAACAGCCTGAAAAAGATTTAAAATACAGGATTAATTAGACATTCAAGTCTTCAATTTTAAAATCCTACATCAGAATGGTCCTAAATTACCTGAGTGACCCAATGGATATGTAGTGTATAATCCAGAGTTTGAATGAACCTGGCTTAACAGTAGGAATCCATTTTAGAGTGGCCTGAACGAGAGTTAAATATGCCTTTAACAGCCTGAATATATGTCAATATAGCTTTACTTTTAAGCCCTTAATTTTAGAATCCTTCATCAGAATGCTCTGATATTACCTGAGAGACACACTGGATATGTGATGTCTCCCCCAGTCTTGGAGTGAAGCTGGCATAACATCAGGATTTGTTTTTAGAGTTGCCTGAAAAAGAGTAAAATATGCCTTTAACAGCCTGAAAAATATTTAAAATAAAGCATTGATTAGACAATCAAGGCTTCAGTTTTAAAATCCTACATCAGAATGGTACTTAATTACCTGAGTGACCGAATGGATATGTAATGTATGACCCAGAGTTTTGGCCTGAAGGAGAGTTAAATATGCCTTTAACAGCCTGAATATGTGTCAATATAGCTTTACTTTTAAGCCCTTAATTTTAAAGCCGTACATCAGAATGCTCTGATATTACCTGAGAGACAAACTGGATATGTGATGTCTCCCCCAGTCTTGGATTGAAGCTGGGATAACATCAGGACTTGTTTTTAGAGTTACCTGAAAAAGAGTGAAATATGCCTTTAACAGCCTGAAAAATATTTAAAATACAGCATTGATTAGACATTCAAGGCTTCAATTTTAAAATCCTACATCAGAATGGTCCTAAATTACCTGAGTGACCCAATGGATATGTAGTGTATAATCCAGAGTTTGAATGAACCTGGCTTAACAGTAGGAATCCATCTTAGATTGGCCTGAAAGAGAGTTAAATATGCCTTTAACAGCCTGAATATGTGTCAATATACCTTTAATTTTAAGCCCTTAATTTTAGAATCCTTAATCAGAATGCTCTGATATTACCTGAGAGACAAACTGGATATGTGATGTCTCCCCCAGTCTTGGATTGAAGCTGGAATAACATCAGGATTTGTTTTTAGAGTTGCCTGAAAGAGTAATATATGCCTTTAACAGCCTGAAAAAGATTTGAAATACAGCATTAATTAGACATTCAAGGCTTCAATTTTAAAATCCTACATCAGAATGATCCTAAATTACCCGAGTGACCCAATAGATATGTAGTGTATAACCCAGAATTTGAATGAACCTGGCTTAACAGTAGGAATCCATTTTAGAGTGGCCTGAACGAGAGTTAAATATGCCTTTAACAGCCTGAATATGTCAATATAGCTTTACTTTTAAGCCCTTAATTTTAGAATCCTTCATCAGAATGCTCTGATATTACCTGAGAGACACATTGGATATGTGATGTCTCCCACAGTTTTGGATTGAAGCTGGCACAACATCAGGATTTGTTTTTAGAGTTGCCTGAAAAAGAGTAAAATATGCCTTTAACAGCCTGAAAAATTATTTAAAATACAGCATTGATTAGACATTCAAGGCTTCAGTTTTAAAATCCTACATCAGAATGGTACTTAATTACCAGAGTGACCGAATGGATATGTAATGTATAACCCAGAGTTTAAATGAACCTGGCTTAACAGTAGGAATCCATTTTAGAGTGGCCTGAAGGAGAGTTAAATATGCCTTTAACAGCCTGAATATGTGTCAATATAGCTTTACTTTTAAGCCCTTAATTTTAAAGCCGTACATCAGAATGCTCTGATATTACCTGAGAGACAAACTGGATATGTGATGTCTCCCCCAGTCTTGGATTGAAGCTGGAATAACATCAGGATTTGTTTTTAGAGTTGCCTGAAAAAGAGTAATATATGCCTTTAACAGCCTGAAAAAGATTTAAAATACAGCATTAATTAGACATTCAAGGCTTCAATTTTAAAATCCTACATCAGAATGGTCCTAAATTACCTGAGTGACCCAATAGATATGTAGTGTATAACCCAGAATTTGAATGAACCTGGCTTAACAGTAGGAATCCATTTTAGAGTGGCCTGAACGAGAGTTAAATATGCCTTTAACAGCCTGAATATGTCAATATAGCTTTACTTTTAAGCCCTTAATTTTAGAATCCTTCATCAGAATGCTCTGATATTACCTGAGAGACACATTGGATATGTGATGTCTCCCACAGTTTTGGATTGAAGCTGGCATAACATCAGGATTTGTTTTTAGAGTTGCCTGAAAAAGAGTAAAATATGCCTTTAACAGCCTGAAAAATTATTTAAAATACAGCATTGATTAGACATTCAAGGCTTCAGTTTTAAAATCCTACATCAGAATGGTACTTAATTACCAGAGTGACCGAATGGATATGTAATGTATAACCCAGAGTTTAAATGAACCTGGCTTAACAGTAGGAATCCATTTTAGAGTGGCCTGAAGGAGAGTTAAATATGCCTTTAACAGCCTGAATATATGTCAATATAGCTTTACTTTTAAGCCCTTAATTTTAAAGCCGTACATCAGAATGCTCTGATATTACCTGAGAGACACACTGGATATGTGATGTCTCCCCCAGTCTTGGATTGAAGCTGGAATAACATCAGGACTTGTTTTTTGAGTTGCCTGAAAAAGAGCAAAATATGCCTTTAACAGCCTGAAAAAGATTTAAAATACAGGATTAATTAGACATTCAAGGCTTCAATTTTAAAATCCTACATCAGAATGGTCCTAAATTACCTGAGTGACCCAATGGATATGTAGTGTATAACCCAGAGTTTGAATGAACCTGGCTTAACAGTAGTAATCCATTTTGGAGTGGCCTGAACGAGAGTTAAATATGCCTTTAACAGCCTGAATATATGTCAATATAGCTTTACTTTTAAGCCCTTAATTTTAGAATCCTTCATCAGAATGCTCTGATATTACTTGAGAGACACTCTGGATATGTGATGTCTCCCCCAGTCTTGGATTGAAGCTGGAATAACATCAGGACTTGTTTTTAGAGTTGCCTGAAAAAGAGCAAAATATGCCTTTAACAGCCTGAAAAAGATTTAAAATACAGGATTAATTAGACATTCAAGGCTTCAATTTTAAAATCCTACATCAGAATGGTCCTAAATTACCTGAGTGACCCAATAGATATGTAGTGTATAACCCAGAGTTTAAATGAACCTGGCTTAACAGTAGGAATCCATTTTAGAGTGGCCTGAAGGAGAGTTAAATATGCCTTTAACAGCCTGAATATGTGTCTATATAGCTTTACTTTTAAGCCCTTAATTTTAAAGCCGTACATCAGAATGCTCTGATATTACCTGAGAGACAAACTGGATATGTGATGTCTCCCCCAGTCTTGGATTGAAGCTGGAATAACATCAGGATTTGTTTTTAAAATTGCCTGAAAGAGTAATATATGCCTTTAACAGCCTGAAAAAGATTTGAAATACAGCATTAATTAGACATTCAAGGCTTCAATTTTAAAATCCTACATCAGAATGATCCTAAATTACCTGAGTGACCCAATAGATATGTAGTGTATAACCCAGAATTTGAATGAACCTGGCTTAACAGTAGGAATCCATTTTAGAGTGGCCTGAACGAGAGTTAAATATGCCTTTAACAGCCTGAATATGTCAATATAGCTTTACTTTTAAGCCCTTAATTTTAGAATCCTTCATCAGAATGCTCTGATATTACCTGAGAGACACATTGGATATGTGATGTCTCCCACAGTTTTGGATTGAAGCTGGCACAACATCAGGATTTGTTTTTAGAGTTGCCTGAAAAAGAGTAAAATATGCCTTTAACAGCCTGAAAAATTATTTAAAATACAGCATTGATTAGACATTCAAGGCTTCAGTTTTAAAATCCTACATCAGAATGGTACTTAATTACCAGAGTGACCGAATGGATATGTAATGTATAACCCAGAGTTTAAATGAACCTGGCTTAACAGTAGGAATCCATTTTAGAGTGGCCTGAAGGAGAGTTAAATATGCCTTTAACAGCCTGAATATGTGTCAATATAGCTTTACTTTTAAGCCCTTAATTTTAAAGCCGTACATCAGAATGCTCTGATATTACCTGAGAGACAAACTGGATATGTGATGTCTCCCCCAGTCTTGGATTGAAGCTGGAATAACATCAGGATTTGTTTTTAGAGTTGCCTGAAAAAGAGTAATATATGCCTTTAACAGCCTGAAAAAGATTTAAAATACAGCATTAATTAGACATTCAAGGCTTCAATTTTAAAATCCTACATCAGAATGGTCCTAAATTACCTGAGTGACCCAATAGATATGTAGTGTATAACCCAGAATTTGAATGAACCTGGCTTAACAGTAGGAATCCATTTTAGAGTGGCCTGAACGAGAGTTAAATATGCCTTTAACAGCCTGAATATGTCAATATAGCTTTACTTTTAAGCCCTTAATTTTAGAATCCTTCATCAGAATGCTCTGATATTACCTGAGAGACACATTGGATATGTGATGTCTCCCACAGTTTTGGATTGAAGCTGGCATAACATCAGGATTTGTTTTTAGAGTTGCCTGAAAAAGAGTTAAATATGCCTTTAACAGCCTGAATATGTGTCTATATAGCTTTACTTTTAAGCCCTTAATTTTAAAGCCGTACATCAGTATGCTCTGATATTACCTGAGAGACAAACTGGATATGTGATGTCTCCCCCAGTCTTGGATTGAAGCTGGGATAACATCAGGACTTGTTTTTAGAGTTTCCTGAAAAAGAGTGAAATATGCCTTTAACAGCCTGAAAAAAATTTAAAATACAGCATTGATTAGACATTCAAGGCTTCAATTTTAAAATCCTACATCAGAATGGTCCTAAATTACCTGAGTGACCCAATGGATATGTAGTGTATAATCCAGAGTTTGAATGAACCTGGCTTAACAGTAGGAATCCATTTTAGAGTGGCCTGAACGAGAGTTAAATATGCCTTTAACAGCCTGAATATATGTCAATATAGCTTTACTTTTAAGCCCTTAATTTTAGAATCCTTCATCAGAATGCTCTGATATTACTTGAGAGACACACTGGATATGTGATGTCTCCCCCAGTCTTGGAGTGAAGCTGGCATAACATCAGGATTTGTTTTTAGAGTTGCCTGAAAAAGAGTAAAATATGCCTTTAACAGCCTGAAAAATATTTAAAATAAAGCATTGATTAGACAATCAAGGCTTCAGTTTTAAAATCCTACATCAGAATGGTACTTAATTACCTGAGTGACCGAATGGATATGTAATGTATGACCCAGAGTTTTGGCCTGAAGGAGAGTTAAATATGCCTTTAACAGCCTGAATATGTGTCAATATAGCTTTACTTTTAAGCCCTTAATTTTAAAGCCGTACATCAGAATGCTCTGATATTACCTGAGAGACAAACTGGATATGTGATGTCTCCCCCAGTCTTGGATTGAAGCTGGGATAACATCAGGACTTGTTTTTAGAGTTGCCTGAAAAAGAGTGAAATATGCCTTTAACAGCCTGAAAAATATTTAAAATACAGCATTGATTAGACATTCAAGGCTTCAATTTTAAAATCCTACATCAGAATGGTCCTAAATTACCTGAGTGACCCAATGGATATGTAGTGTATAATCCAGAGTTTAAATGAACCTGGCTTAACAGTAGGAATCCATTTTAGAGTGGCCTGAACGAGAGTTAAATATGCCTTTAACAGCCTGAATATGTCAATATAGCTTTACTTTTAAGCCCTTAATTTTAGAATCCTTCATCAGAATGCTCTGATATTACCTGAGAGACACATTGGATATGTGATGTCTCCCACAGTTTTGGATTGAAGCTGGCATAACATCAGGATTTGTTTTTAGAGTTGCCTGAAAAAGAGTAAAATATGCCTTTAACAGCCTGAAAAATTATTTAAAATACAGCATTGATTAGACATTCAAGGCTTCAGTTTTAAAATCCTACATCAGAATGGTACTTAATTACCAGAGTGACCGAATGGATATGTAATGTATAACCCAGAGTTTAAATGAACCTGGCTTAACAGTAGGAATCCATTTTAGAGTGGCCTGAAGGAGAGTTAAATATGCCTTTAACAGCCTGAATATGTGTCAATATAGCTTTACTTTTAAGCCCTTAATTTTAAAGCCGTACATCAGAATGCTCTGATATTACCTGAGAGACAAACTGGATATGTGATGTCTCCCCCAGTCTTGGATTGAAGCTGGGATAACATCAGGACTTGTTTTTAGAGTTGCCTGAAAAAGAGTGAAATATGCCTTTAACAGCCTGAAAAATATTTAAAATACAGGATTAATTAGACATTCAAGGCTTCAATTTTAAAATCCTACATCAGAATGGTCCTAAATTACCTGAGTGACCCAATGGATATGTAGTGTATAATCCAGAATTTGAATGAACTTGGCTTAACAGTAGGAATCCATCTTAGAGTGGCCTGAACGAGAGTTAAATATGCCTTTAACAGCCTGAATATGTGTCAATATAGCTTTACTTTTAAGCCCTTAATTTTAGAATCCTTCATCAGAATGCTCTGATATTACCTGAGAGACAAACTGGATATGTGATGTCTCCCCTAGTCTTGGATTGAAGCTGGAATAACATCAGGATTTGTTTTTAGAGTTGCCTGAAAAAGAGTAATATATGCCTTTAACAGCCTGAAAAAGATTTAAAATACAGCATTAATTAGACATTCAAGGCTTCAATTTTAAAATCCTACATCAGAATGGTCCTAAATTACCTGAGTGACCCAATAGATATGTAGTGTATAACCCAGAATTTGAATGAACCTGGCTTAACAGTAGGAATCCATTTTAGAGTGGACTGAACGAGAGTTAAATATGCCTTTAACAGCCTGAATATGTCAATATAGCTTTACTTTTAAGCCCTTAATTTTAGAATCCTTCATCAGAATGCTCTGATATTACCTGAGAGACACATTGGATATGTGATGTCTCCCATAGTTTTGGATTGAAGCTGGCATAACATCAGGATTTGTTTTTAGAGTTGCATGAAAAAGAGTAAAATATGCCTTTAACAGCCTGAAAAATTATTTAAAATACATTATTGATTAGACATTCAAGGCTTCAGTTTTAAAATCCTACATCAGAATGGTACTTAATTACCTGAGTGACCGAATGGATATGTAATGTATGACCCAGAGTTTTGGCCTGAAGGAGAGTTAAATATGCCTTTAACAGCCTGAATATGTGTCAATATAGCTTTACTTTTAAGCCCTTAATTTTAAAGCCGTACATCAGAATGCTCTGATATTACCTGAGAGACAAACTGGATATGTGATGTCTCCCCCAGTCTTGGATTGAAGCTGGGATAACATCAGGACTTGTTTTTAAAGTTGCCTGAAAAAGAGTAAAATATGCCTTTAACAGCATGAAAAATATTTAAAATAAAGCATTGATTAGACAATCAAGGCTTCAGTTTTAAAATCCTACATCAGAATGGTACTTAATTACCTGAGTGACCCAATGGATATGTAATGTATGACCCAGAGTTTTGGCCTGAAGGAGAGTTAAATATGCCTTTAACAGCCTGAATATGTGTCAATATAGCTTTACTTTTAAGCCCTTAATTTTAAAGCCGTACATCAGAATGCTCTGATATTACTTGAGAGACACACTGGATATGTGATGTCTCCCCCAGTCTTGGATTGAAGCTGGCATAACATCAGGATTTGTTTTTAAAGTTGCATGAAAAAGAGTAAAATATGCCTTTAACAGCCTGAAAAATATTTAAAATACAGCATTGATTAGACATTCAAGGCTTCAGTTTTAAAATCCTACATCAGAATGGTACTTAATTACCTGAGTGACCCAATGGATCTGTAGTTTATAACCCAGAGTTTGAATGAACCTTGCTTAACAGTAGGAATCCATTTTAGAATGGCCTGAACAAGAGTTAAATATGCCTTTAACAGCCTGAATATGTGTCAATATAGCTTTACTTTTAAGCCCTTAATTTTAGAATCCTTCATCAGAATGCTCTGATATTACCTGAGAGACACACTGGATATGTGATGTCTCCCCCAGTCTTGGATTGAAGCTGGCATAACATCAGGATTTGTTTTTAAAGTTGCCTGAAAAAGAGTGAAATATGCCTTTAACAGCCTGAAAAAGATTTAAAATACAGGATTAATTAGACATTCAAGGCTTCAATTTTAAAATCCTACATCAGAATGGTCCTAAATTACCTGAGTGACCCAATGGATATGTACTGTCTAACCCAGAGTTTAAATGAACCTGGCTTAACAGTAGGAAACCATTTTAGAGTGGCCTGAAGGAGAGTTAAATATGCCTTTAACAGCCTGAATATGTGTCTATATAGCTTTACTTTTAAGCCCTTAATTTTAAAGCCGTACATCAGAATGCTCTGATATTACCTGAGAGACACACTGGATATGTGATGTCTGCCCCAGTCTTGGATTGAAGCTGGCATAACATCAGGATTTGTTTTTAGAGTTGCCTGAAAAAGAGCAAAATATGCCTTTAACAGCCTGAAAAATATTTAAAATACAGGATTAATTAGACATTCAAGGCTTCAATTTTAAAATCCTACATCAGAATGGTCCTAAATTACCTGAGTGACCCAATGGATATGTAGTGTATAACCCAGTGTTTGAATGAACCTGGCTTAACAGTAGGAATCCATTTTAGAGTGGCCTGAACGAGAGTTAAATATGCCTTTAACAGCCTGAATATATGTCAATATAGCTTTACTTTTAAGCCCTTAATTTTAGAATCCTTCATCAGAATGCTCTGATATTACCTGAGAGACACACTGGATATGTGATGTCTCCCCCACTCTTGGATTGAAGCTGGCATAACATCAGGATTTGTTTTTAAAGTTGCCTGAAAAAGAGTAAAATATGCCTTTAACAGCCTGAAAAATATTTAAAATACAGCATTGATTAGACATTCAAGGCTTCATTTTTAAAATCCTACATCAGAATGGTACTTAATTACCAGAGTGACCGAATGGATATGTAATGTATAACCCAGAGTTTAAATGAACCTGGCTTAACAGTAGGAATCCATTTTAGAGTGGCCTGAAGGAGAGTTAAATATGCCTTTAACAGCCTGAATATATGTCAATATAGCTTTACTTTTAAGCCCTTAATTTTAAAGCCGTACATCAGAATGGTCTGATATTACCTGAGAGACACACTGGATATGTGATGTCTCCCCCAGTCTTGGATTGAAGCTGGAAAAACATCAGGACTTGGTTTTAGAGTTGCCTGAAAAAGAGCAAAATATGCCTTTAACAGCCTGAAAAAGATTTAAAATACAGGATTATTAGACATTCAAGGCTTCAATTTTAAAATCCTACATCAGAATGGTCCTAAATTACCTGAGTGACCCAATGGATATGTAGTGTATAACCCAGAGTTTGAATGAACCTGGCTTAACAGTAGGAATCCATTTTAGAGTGGCCTGAACGAGAGTTAAATATGCCTTTAACAGCCTGAATATATGTCAATATAGCTTTACTTTTAAGCCCTTAATTTTAGAATCCTTCATCAGAATGCTCTGATATTACCTGAGAGACACACTGGATATGTGATGTCTCCCCCACTCTTGGATTGAAGCTGGCATAACATCAGGATTTGTTTTTAAAGTTGCCTGAAAAAGAGTAAAATATGCCTTTAACAGCCTGAAAAATATTTAAAATACAGCATTGATTAGACATTCAAGGCTTCATTTTTAAAATCCTACATCAGAATGGTACTTAATTACCAGAGTGACCGAATGGATATGTAATGTATAACCCAGAGTTTAAATGAACCTGGCTTGGATTGAAGCTGGCATAACATCAGGATTTGTTTTTAAAGTTGCCTGAAAAAGAGTGAAATATGCCTTTAACAGCCTGAAAAAGATTTAAAATACAGGATTAATTAGACATTCAAGGCTTCAATTTTAAAATCCTACATCAGAATGGTCCTAAATTACCTGAGTGACCCAATGGATATGTACTGTCTAACCCAGAGTTTAAATGAACCTGGCTTAAAAGTAGGAATCCATTTTAGAGTGGCCTGAAGGAGAGTTAAATATGCCTTTAACTGCCTGAATATGTGTCAATATAGCTTTACTTTTAAGCCCTTAATTTTAAAGCCGTACATCAGAATGCTCTGATATTACCTGAGAGACACACTGGATATGTGATGTCTCCCCCAGTCTTGGATTGAAGCTGGAATAACATCAGGACTTGTTTTTAGAGTTGCCTGAAAAAGAGCAAAATATGCCTTTAACAGCCTGAAAAAGATTTAAAATAAAGGATTAATTAGACATTCAAGGCTTCAATTTTAAAATCCTACATCAGAATGGTCCTAAATTACCTGAGTGACCCAATGGATATGTAGTGTATAACCCAGAGTTTGAATGAACCTGGCTTAACAGTAGGAATCCATTTTAGAGTGGCCTGAACGAGAGTTAAATATGCCTTTAACAGCCTGAATATATGTCAATATAGCTTTACTTTTAAGCCCTTAATTTTAGAATCCTTCATCAGAATGCTCTGATATTACCTGAGAGACACACTGGATATGTGATGTCTCCCCCACTCTTGGATTGAAGCTGGCATAACATCAGCATTTGTTTTTAAAGTTGCCTGAAAAAGAGTAAAATATGCCTTTAACAGCCTGAAAAATATTTAAAATACAGCATTGATTAGACATTCAAGGCTTCATTTTTAAAATCCTACATCAGAATGGTACTTAATTACCAGAGTGACCGAATGGATATGTAATGTATAACCCAGAGTTTAAATGAACCTGGCTTAACAGTAGGAATCCATTTTAGAGTGGCCTGAAGGAGAGTTAAATATGCCTTTAACAGCCTGAATATATGTCAATATAGCTTTACTTTTAAGCCCTTCATTTTAAAGCCGTACATCAGAATGGTCTGATATTACCTGAGAGACACACTGGATATGTGATGTCTCCCCCAGTCTTGGATTGAAGCTGGAATAACATCAGGACTTGGTTTTAGAGTTGCCTGAAAAAGAGCAAAATATGCCTTTAACAGCCTGAAAAAGATTTAAAATACAGGATTAATTAGACATTCAAGGCTTCAATTTTAAAATCCTACATCAGAATGGTCCTAAATTACCTGAGTGACCCAATGGATATGTAGTGTATAACCCAGAGTTTGAATGAACCTGGCTTAACAGTAGGAATCCATTTTAGAGTGGCCTGAACGAGAGTTAAATATGCCTTTAACAGCCTGAATATATGTCAATATAGCTTTACTTTTAAGCCCTTTATTTTAGAATCCTTCATCAGAATGCTCTGATATTACCTGAGAGACACACTGGATATGTGATGTCTCCCCCAGTCTTGGATTGAAGCTGGCATAACATCAGGATTTGTTTTTAGAGTTGCCTGAAAAAGAGTAAAATATGCCTTTAACAGCATGAAAAATATTTAAAATAAAGCATTGATTAGACAATCAAGGCTTCAGTTTTAAAATCCTACATCAGAATGGTACTTAATTACCTGAGTGACCCAATGGATATGTAATGTATGACCCAGAGTTTTGGCCTGAAGGAGAGTTAAATATGCCTTTAACAGCCTGAATATGTGTCAATATAGCTTTACTTTTAAGCCCTTAATTTTAAAGCCGTACATCAGAATGCTCTGATATTACTTGAGAGACACACTGGATATGTGATGTCTCCCCCAGTCTTGGATTGAAGCTGGCATAACATCAGGATTTGTTTTTAAAGTTGCCTGAAAAAGAGTAAAATATGCCTTTAACAGCCTGAAAAATATTTAAAATACAGCATTGATTAGACATTCAAGGCTTCAGTTTTAAAATCCTACATCAGAATGGTACTTAATTACCTGAGTGACCCAATGGATCTGTAGTTTATAACCCAGAGTTTGAATGAACCTTGCTTAACAGTAGGAATCCATTTTAGAATGGCCTGAACAAGAGTTAAATATGCCTTTAACAGCCTGAATATGTGTCAATATAGCTTTACTTTTAAGCCCTTAATTTTAGAATCCTTCATCAGAATGCTCTGATATTACCTGAGAGACACACTGGATATGTGATGTCTCCCCCAGTCTTGGATTGAAGCTGGCATAACATCAGGATTTGTTTTTAAAGTTGCCTGAAAAAGAGTGAAATATGCCTTTAACAGCCTGAAAAAGATTTAAAATACAGGATTAATTAGACATTCAAGGCTTCAATTTTAAAATCCTACATCAGAATGGTCCTAAATTACCTGAGTGACCCAATGGATATGTACTGTCTAACCCAGAGTTTAAATGAACCTGGCTTAACAGTAGGAAACCATTTTAGAGTGGCCTGAAGGAGAGTTAAATATGCCTTTAACAGCCTGAATATGTGTCTATATAGCTTTACTTTTAAGCCCTTAATTTTAAAGCCGTACATCAGAATGCTCTGATATTACCTGAGAGACACACTGGATATGTGATGTCTGCCCCAGTCTTGGATTGAAGCTGGCATAACATCAGGATTTGTTTTTAAAGTTGCCTGAAAAAGAGTAAAATATGCCTTTAACAGCCTGAAAAATATTTAAAATACAGCATTGATTAGACATTCAAGGCTTCAGTTTTAAAATCCTACATCAGAATGGTACTTAATTACCTGAGTGACCCAATGGATCAGTAGTTTATAACCCAGAGTTTGAATGAACCTTGCTTAACAGTAGGAATCCATTTTAGAATGGCCTGAACAAGAGTTAAATATGCCTTTAACAGCCTGAATATGTGTCAATATAGCTTTACTTTTAAGCCCTTAATTTTAGAATCCTTCATCAGAATGCTCTGATATTACCTGAGAGACACACTGGATATGTGATGTCTCCCCCAGTCTTGGATTGAAGCTGGCATAACATCAGGATTTGTTTTTAAAGTTGCCTGAAAAAGAGTGAAATATGCCTTTAACAGCCTGAAAAAGATTTAAAATACAGGATTAATTAGACATTCAAGGCTTCAAATTTAAAATCCTACATCAGAATGGTCCTAAATTACCTGAGTGACCCAATGGATATGTACTGTCTAACCCAGAGTTTAAATGAACCTGGTTTAAAAGTAGGAATCCATTTTAGAGTGGCCTGAAGGAGAGTTAAATATGCCTTTAACTGCCTGAATATGTGTCAATATAGCTTTACTTTTAAGCCCTTAATTTTAAAGCCGTACATCAGAATGCTCTGATATTACCTGAGAGACACACTGGATATGTGATGTCTCCCCCAGTCTTGGATTGAAGCTGGAATAACATCAGGACTTGTTTTTAGAGTTGCCTGAAAAAGAGCAAAATATGCCTTTAACAGCCTGAAAAAGATTTAAAATAAAGGATTAATTAGACATTCAAGGCTTCAATTTTAAAATCCTACATCAGAATGGTCCTAAATTACCTGAGTGACCCAATGGATATGTAGTGTATAACCCAGAGTTTGAATGAACCTGGCTTAACAGTAGGAATCCATTTTAGAGTGGCCTGAACGAGAGTTAAATATGCCTTTAACAGCCTGAATATATGTCAATATAGCTTTACTTTTAAGCCCTTAATTTTAGAATCCTTCATCAGAATGCTCTGATATTACCTGAGAGACACACTGGATATGTGATGTCTCCCCCACTCTTGGATTGAAGCTGGCATAACATCAGCATTTGTTTTTAAAGTTGCCTGAAAAAGAGTAAAATATGCCTTTAACAGCCTGAAAAATATTTAAAATACAGCATTGATTAGACATTCAAGGCTTCATTTTTAAAATCCTACATCAGAATGGTACTTAATTACCAGAGTGACCGAATGGATATGTAATGTATAACCCAGAGTTTAAATGAACCTGGCTTAACAGTAGGAATCCATTTTAGAGTGGCCTGAAGGAGAGTTAAATATGCCTTTAACAGCCTGAATATATGTCAATATAGCTTTACTTTTAAGCCCTTAATTTTAAAGCCGTACATCAGAATGCTCTGATATTACCTGAGAGACACACTGGATATGTGATGTCTGCCCCAGTCTTGGATTGAAGCTGGCATAACATCAGGATTTGTTTTTAAAGTTGCCTGAAAAAGAGTAAAATATGCCTTTAACAGCCTGAAAAATATTTAAAATACAGCATTGATTAGACATTCAAGGCTTCAGTTTTAAAATCCTACATCAGAATGGTACTTAATTACCTGAGTGACCCAATGGATCATGTAGTTTATAACCCAGAGTTTGAATGAACCTTGCTTAACAGTAGGAATCCATTTTAGAATGGCCTGAACAAGAGTTAAATATGCCTTTAACAGCCTGAATATGTGTCAATATAGCTTTACTTTTAAGCCCTTAATTTTAGAATCCTTCATCAGAATGCTCTGATATTACCTGAGAGACACACTGGATATGTGATGTCTCCCCCAGTCTTGGATTGAAGCTGGCATAACATCAGGATTTGTTTTTAAAGTTGCCTGAAAAAGAGTGAAATATGCCTTTAACAGCCTGAAAAAGATTTAAAATACAGGATTAATTAGACATTCAAGGCTTCAATTTTAAAATCCTACATCAGAATGGTCCTAAATTACCTGAGTGACCCAATGGATATGTACTGTCTAACCCAGAGTTTAAATGAACCTGGCTTAAAAGTAGGAATCCATTTTAGAGTGGCCTGAAGGAGAGTTAAATATGCCTTTAACAGCCTGAATATATGTCAATATAGCTTTACTTTTAAGCCCTTAATTTTAAAGCCGTACATCAGAATGCTCTGATATTACCTGAGAGACACACTGGATATGTGATGTCTGCCCCAGTCTTGGATTGAAGCTGGCATAACATCAGGATTTGTTTTTAAAGTTGCCTGAAAAAGAGTAAAATATGCCTTTAACAGCCTGAAAAATATTTAAAATACAGCATTGATTAGACATTCAAGGCTTCAGTTTTAAAATCCTACATCAGAATGGTACTTAATTACCTGAGTGACCCAATGGATCATGTAGTGTATAACCCAGAGTTTGAATGAACCTTGCTTAACAGTAGGAATCCATTTTAGAATGGCCTGAACAAGAGTTAAATATGCCTTTAACAGCCTGAATATGTGTCAATATAGCTTTACTTTTAAGCCCTTAATTTTAGAATCCTTCATCAGAATGCTCTGATATTACCTGAGAGACACACTGGATATGTGATGTCTCCCCCAGTCTTGGATTGAAGCTGGCATAACATCAGGATTTGTTTTTAGAGTTGCCTGAAAAAGAGTGAAATATGCCTTTAACAGCCTGAAAAAGATTTAAAATACAGGATTAATTAGACATTCAAGGCTTCAATTTTAAAATCCTACATCAGAATGGTCCTAAATTACCTGAGTGACCCAATGGATATGTACTGTCTAACCCAGAGTTTAAATGAACCTGGCTTAAAAGTAGGAATCCATTTTAGAGTGGCCTGAAGGAGAGTTAAATATGCCTTTAACTGCCTGAATATGTGTCAATATAGCTTTACTTTTAAGCCCTTAATTTTAAAGCCGTACATCAGAATGCTCTGATATTACCTGAGAGACACACTGGATATGTGATGTCTCCCCCAGTCTTGGATTGAAGCTGGAATAACATCAGGACTTGTTTTTAGAGTTGCCTGAAAAAGAGCAAAATATGCCTTTAACAGCCTGAAAAAGATTTAAAATAAAGCATTAATTAGACATTCAAGGCTTCAATTTTAAAATCCTACATCAGAATGGTCCTAAATTACCTGAGTGACCCAATGGATATGTAGTGTATAACCCAGAGTTTGAATGAACCTGGCTTAACAGTAGGAATCCATTTTAGAGTGGCCTGAACGAGAGTTAAATATGCCTTTAACAGCCTGAATATATGTCAATATAGCTTTACTTTTAAGCCCTTAATTTTAGAATCCTTCATCAGAATGCTCTGATATTACCTGAGAGACACACTGGATATGTGATGTCTCCCCCAGTCTTGGATTGAAGCTGGCATAACATCAGGATTTGTTTTTAGAGTTGCCTGAAAAAGAGTAAAATATGCCTTTAACAGCCTGAAAAATATTTAAAATACAGCATTGATTAGACATTCAAGGCTTCAATTTTAAAATCCTACATCAGAATGGTACTTAATTACCAGAGTGACCGAATGGATATGTAATGTATAACCCAGAGTTTAAATGAACCTGGCTTAACAGTAGGAATCCATTTTAGAGTGGCCTGAAGGAGAGTTAAATATGCCTTTAACAGCCTGAATATATGTCAATATAGCTTTACTTTTAAGCCCTTAATTTTAAAACCGTACATCAGAATGCTCTGATATTACCTGAGAGACACACTGGATATGTGATGTCTCCCCCAGTCTTGGATTGAAGCTGGAATAACATCAGGACTTGTTTTTAGAGTTGCCTGAAAAAGAGCAAAATATGCCTTTAACAGCCTGAAAAAGATTTAAAATACAGCATTAATTAGACATTCAAGGCTTCAATTTTAAAATCCTACATCAGAATGGTCCTAAATTACCTGAGTGACCCAATGGATATGTAGTGTATAACCCAGAGTTTGAATGAACCTGGCTTAACAGTAGGAATCCATTTTAGAGTGGCCTGAACGAGAGTTAAATATGCCTTTAACAGCCTGAATATATGTCAATATAGCTTTACTTTTAAGCCCTTAATTTTAGAATCCTTCATCAGAATGCTCTGATATTACCTGAGAGACACACTGGATATGTGATGTCTCCCCCAGTCTTGGATTGAAGCTGGCATAACATCAGGATTTGTTTTTAGAGTTGCCTGAAAAAGAGTAAAATATGCCTTTAACAGCCTGAAAAATATTTAAAATAAAGCATTGATTAGACAATCAAGGCTTCAGTTTTAAAATCCTACATCAGAATGGTACTTAATTACCTGAGTGACCCAATGGATATGTAATGTATGACCCAGAGTTTTGGCCTGAAGGAGAGTTAAATATGCCTTTAACAGCCTGAATATGTGTCAATATAGCTTTACTTTTAAGCCCTTAATTTTAAAGCCGTACATCAGAATGCTCTGATATTACCTGAGAGACACACTGGATATGTGATGTCTCCCCCAGTCTTGGATTGAAGCTGGCATAACATCAGGATTTGTTTTTAGAGTTGCCTGAAAAAGAGTAAAATATGCCTTTAACAGCCTGAAAAATATTTAAAATACAGCATTGATTAGACATTCAAGGCTTCAGTTTTAAAATCCTACATCAGAATGGTACTTAATTACCTGAGTGACCCAATGGATATGTAGTGTATAACCCAGAGTTTGAATGAACCTGGCTTAACAGTAGGAATCCATTTTAGAATGGCCTGAACAAGAGTTAAATATGCCTTTAACAGCCTGAATATGTGTCAATATAGCTTTACTTTTAAGCCCTTAATTTTAGAATCCTTCATCAGAATGCTCTGATATTACCTGAGAGACACACTGGATATGTGATGTCTCCCCCAGTCTTGGATTGAAGCTGGAATAACATCAGGACTTGTTTTTAGAGTTGCCTGAAAAAGAGCAAAATATGCCTTTAACAGCCTGAAAAAGATTTAAAATACAGGATTAATTAGACATTCAAGGCTTCAATTTTAAAATCCTACATCAGAATGGTCCTAAATTACCTGAGTGACCCAATGGATATGTAGTGTATAACCCAGAGTTTGAATGAACCTGGCTTAACAGTAGGAATCCATTTTAGAGTGGCCTGAACGAGAGTTAAATATGCCTTTAACAGCCTGAATATATGTCAATATAGCTTTACTTTTAAGCCCTTAATTTTAGAATCCTTCATCAGAATGCTCTGATATTACCTGAGAGACACACTGGATATGTGATGTCTCCCCCACTCTTGGATTGAAGCTGGCATAACATCAGGATTTGTTTTTAAAGTTGCCTGAAAAAGAGTAAAATATGCCTTTAACAGCCTGAAAAATATTTAAAATACAGCATTGATTATACATTCAAGGCTTCATTTTTAAAATCCTACATCAGAATGGTACTTAATTACCAGAGTGACCGAATGGATATGTAATGTATAACCCAGAGTTTAAATGAACCTGGCTTAACAGTAGGAATCCATTTTAGAGTGGCCTGAAGGAGAGTTAAATATGCCTTTAACAGCCTGAAAAATATTTAAAATACAGCATTGATTAGACCATCAAGGCTTCAGTTTTAAAATCCTACATCAGAATGGTACTTAATTACCTGAGTGACCCAATGGATCTGTAGTTTATAACCCAGAGTTTGAATGAACCTTGCTTAACAGTAGGAATCCATTTTAGAATGGCCTGAACAAGAGTTAAATATGCCTTTAACAGCCTGAATATGTGTCAATATAGCTTTACTTTTAAGCCCTTAATTTTAGAATCCTTCATCAGAATGCTCTGATATTACCTGAGAGACACACTGGATATGTGATGTCTCCCCCAGTCTTGGATTGAAGCTGGAATAACATCAGGACTTGTTTTTAGAGTTGCCTGAAAAAGAGCAAAATATGCCTTTAACAGCCTGAAAAAGATTTAAAATACAGGATTAATTAGACATTCAAGGCTTCAATTTTAAAATCCTACATCAGAATGGTCCTAAATTACCTGAGTGACCCAATGGATATGTAGTGTATAACCCAGAGTTTGAATGAACCTGGCTTAACAGTAGGAATCCATTTTAGAGTGGCCTGAACGAGAGTTAAATATGCCTTTAACAGCCTGAATATATGTCAATATAGCTTTACTTTTAAGCCCTTAATTTTAGAATCCTTCATCAGAATGCTCTGATATTACCTGAGAGACACACTGGATATGTGATGTCTCCCCCACTCTTGGATTGAAGCTGGCATAACATCAGGATTTGTTTTTAAAGTTGCCTGAAAAAGAGTAAAATATGCCTTTAACAGCCTGAAAAATATTTAAAATACAGCATTGATTATACATTCAAGGCTTCATTTTTAAAATCCTACATCAGAATGGTACTTAATTACCAGAGTGACCGAATGGATATGTAATGTATAACCCAGAGTTTAAATGAACCTGGCTTAACAGTAGGAATCCATTTTAGAGTGGCCTGAAGGAGAGTTAAATATGCCTTTAACAGCCTGAAAAATATTTAAAATACAGCATTGATTAGACCATCAAGGCTTCAGTTTTAAAATCCTACATCAGAATGGTACTTAATTACCTGACTGACCGAATGGATATGTAATGTATAACCCAGAGTTTCAATGAACCTGGCTTAACAGTAGGAATCCATTTTAGAGTGGCCTGAAGGAGGGTTAAATATGTCTTTAAGAGCCTGAATATGTGTCAATATAGCTTTACTTTTAAGCCCTTAATTTTAGAATCCTTCATCAGAATGCTCTGATATTACCTGAGAGACAAACTGGATATCTGTTGTCTCCCCCAGTCTTGGAGTGAAGCTGGCATAACATCAGGATTTGATTTTAGAGTTGCCTGAAAAAGAGTAAAATATGCCTTTAACAGCCTGAAAAATATTTAAAATACAGCATTGATTACACATTCAAGGCTTCAGTTTTAAAATCCTACATCAGAATGGTCCTTTATTACCTGAGTGACCCAATGGATATGTAGTGTCTAACCCAGAGTTGGAATGAACCTGTCTTAACAGTAGGAATCCATTTTAGAGTGTCCTGAATGAAAGTTAAATATGCCTTTAACAGTCTGGAAATATGTCAATATAGCTTTACTTTTAAGCCCTTAATTTTAAAGCCGTTCATCAGAATGCTCTGATATTACCTGAGAGACAAACTGAATATGTGACGTCTCCCCCAGTCTTGGATTGAAGCTGGCATAACATCAGGATTTGTTTTTAGAGTTGCCTGAAAAATAGTAAAATATGCCTTTAAAAAAGAGAAAAAGATTTATAATACAGCATTAATTAGACATTCAAGGCTTCAATTTTAAAATCCTATATCAGAATGGTCCTTAATTACCTGAGTGACCCAATGGATTTGTAGTGTCTAACCCAGAGTTGGAATGAACCTGGCTTAACAGTATGAATCCATTTTAGAGTGTCCAGAAGGAGAGTTAAATATGCCATTATCAGTCTGGAAATATGTCAATATAGCTTTACTTTTAAGCCCTTAATTTAAAAGCCGTACATCAGAATGCTCTGATATTACCTGAGAGACAAACTGGACATGTGATGTCTCCCCCAGTCTTGGATTGAAGCTGGCATAACATCAGCATTTGTTTTTAGAGTTGCCTGAAAAAGATTAAAATATGCCTTTAACAGCCTGAAAAATATTTAAAATACAGCATTGATTAGACAATCAAGGCTTCAGTTTTAAAATCCTACATCAGAATGGTACTTAATTACCTGAGTGACCGAATGGATATGTAATGTATGACCCAGAGTTTTGGCCTGAAGGAGAGTTAAATATGCCTTTAACAGCCTGAATATGTGTCAATATAGCTTTACTTTTAAGCCCTTAATTTTAAAGCCGTATATCAGAATGCTCTGATATTACCTGAGAGACACACTGGATATGTTATGTCTCCCCCAGTCTTGGATTGAAGCTGGCATAACATCAGGACTTGTTTTTAGAGTTGCCTGAAAAAGAGCAAAATATGCCTTTAAAAAAGAGAAAAAGATTTATAATACAGCATTAATTAGACATTCAAGGCTTCAATTTTAAAATCCTATATCAGAATGGTCCTTAATTACCTGAGTGACCCAATGGATTTGTAGTGTCTAACCCAGAGTTGGAATGAACCTGGCTTAACAGTATGAATCCATTTTAGAGTGTCCAGAAGGAGAGTTAAATATGCCATTATCAGTCTGGAAATATGTCAATATAGCTTTACTTTTAAGCCCTTAATTTAAAAGCCGTACATCAGAATGCTCTGATATTACCTGAGAGACAAACTGGACATGTGATGTCTCCCCCAGTCTTGGATTGAAGCTGGCATAACATCAGGATTTGTTTTTAGAGTTGCCTGAAAAAGATTAAAATATGCCTTTAACAGCCTGAAAAATATTTAAAATACAGCATTGATTAGACATTCAAGGCTTCATTTTTAAAATCCTACATCAGAATGGTACTTAATTACCAGAGTGACCGAATGGATATGTAATGTATAACCCAGAGTTTAAATGAACCTGGCTTAACAGTAGGAATCCATTTTAGAGTGGCCTGAAGGAGAGTTAAATATGCCTTTAACAGCCTGAATATATGTCAATATAGCTTTACTTTTAAGCCCTTAATTTTAAAGCCGTACATCAGAATGCTCTGATATTACCTGAGAGACACACTGGATATGTGATGTCTCCCCCAGTCTTGGATTGAAGCTGGAATAACATCAGGACTTGTTTTTAGAGTTGCCTGAAAAAGAGCAAAATATGCCTTTAACAGCCTGAAAAAGATTTAAAATACAGGATTAATTAGACATTCAAGGCTTCAATTTTAAAATCCTACATCAGAATGGTCCTAAATTACCTGAGTGACCCAATGGATATGTAGTGTATAACCCAGAGTTTGAATGAACCTGGCTTAACAGTAGGAATCCATTTTAGAGTGGCCTGAACGAGAGTTAAATATGCCTTTAACAGCCTGAATATATGTCAATATAGCTTTACTTTTAAGCCCTTAATTTTAGAATCCTTCATCAGAAGGCTCTGATATTACCTGAGAGACACACTGGATATGTGATGTCTCCCCCAGTCTTGGATCGAAGCTGGTATAACATCAGGATTTGTTTTTAGAGTTGCCTGAAAAAGAGTAAAATATGCCTTTAACAGCCTGAAAAATATTTAAAATACAGCATTGATTAGACAATCAAGGCTTCAGTTTTAAAATCCTACATCAGAATGGTACTTAATTACCTGAGTGACCGAATGGATATGTAATGTATGACCCAGAGTTTTGGCCTGAAGGAGAGTTAAATATGCCTTTAACAGCCTGAATATGTGTCAATATAGCTTTACTTTTAAGCCCTTAATTTTAAAGCCGTATATCAGAATGCTCTGATATTACCTGAGAGACACACTGGATATGTGATGTCTCCCCCAGTCTTGGATTGAAGCTGGCATAACATCAGGATTTGTTTTTAAAGTTACCTGAAAGAGAGTAAAATATGCCTTTAACAGCCTGAAAAATATTGAAAATACAGCATTGATTAGACATTCAAGGCTTCAGTTTTAAAATCCTACATCAGAATGGTACTTAATTACCTGAGTGACCAAATGGATATGTAATGTATAACCCAGAGTTTAAATGAACCTGGCTTAACAGTAGGAATCCATTTTAGAGTTGCCTGAAAAAGAGCAAAATATGCCTTTAAAAAAGAGAAAAAGATTTATAATACAGCATTAATTAGACATTCAAGGCTTCAATTTTAAAATCCTATATCAGAATGGTCCTTAATTACCTGAGTGACCCAATGGATTTGTAGTGTCTAACCCAGAGTTGGAATGAACCTGGCTTAACAGTATGAATCCATTTTAGAGTGTCCAGAAGGAGAGTTAAATATGCCATTATCAGTCTGGAAATATGTCAATATAGCTTTACTTTTAAGCCCTTAATTTAAAAGCCGTACATCAGAATGCTCTGATATTACCTGAGAGACAAACTGGACATGTGATGTCTCCCCCAGTCTTGGATTGAAGCTGGCATAACATCAGGATTTGTTTTTAGAGTTGCCTGAAAAAGATTAAAATATGCCTTTAACAGCCTGAAAAATATTTAAAATACAGCATTGATTAGACATTCAAGGCTTCATTTTTAAAATCCTACATCAGAATGGTACTTAATTACCAGAGTGACCGAATGGATATGTAATGTATAACCCAGAGTTTAAATGAACCTGGCTTAACAGTAGGAATCCATTTTAGAGTGGCCTGAAGGAGAGTTAAATATGCCTTTAACAGCCTGAATATATGTCAATATAGCTTTACTTTTAAGCCCTTAATTTTAAAGCCGTACATCAGAATGCTCTGATATTACCTGAGAGACACACTGGATATGTGATGTCTCCCCCAGTCTTGGATTGAAGCTGGAATAACATCAGGACTTGTTTTTAGAGTTGCCTGAAAAAGAGCAAAATATGCCTTTAACAGCCTGAAAAAGATTTAAAATACAGGATTAATTAGACATTCAAGGCTTCAATTTTAAAATCCTACATCAGAATGGTCCTAAATTACCTGAGTGACCCAATGGATATGTAGTGTATAACCCAGAGTTTGAATGAACCTGGCTTAACAGTAGGAATCCATTTTAGAGTGGCCTGAACGAGAGTTAAATATGCCTTTAACAGCCTGAATATATGTCAATATAGCTTTACTTTTAAGCCCTTAATTTTAGAATCCTTCATCAGAAGGCTCTGATATTACCTGAGAGACACACTGGATATGTGATGTCTCCCCCAGTCTTGGATCGAAGCTGGTATAACATCAGGATTTGTTTTTAGAGTTGCCTGAAAAAGAGTAAAATATGCCTTTAACAGCCTGAAAAATATTTAAAATACAGCATTGATTAGACAATCAAGGCTTCAGTTTTAAAATCCTACATCAGAATGGTACTTAATTACCTGAGTGACCGAATGGATATGTAATGTATGACCCAGAGTTTTGGCCTGAAGGAGAGTTAAATATGCCTTTAACAGCCTGAATATGTGTCAATATAGCTTTACTTTTAAGCCCTTAATTTTAAAGCCGTATATCAGAATGCTCTGATATTACCTGAGAGACACACTGGATATGTGATGTCTCCCCCAGTCTTGGATTGAAGCTGGCATAACATCAGGATTTGTTTTTAAAGTTACCTGAAAGAGAGTAAAATATGCCTTTAACAGCCTGAAAAATATTGAAAATACAGCATTGATTAGACATTCAAGGCTTCAGTTTTAAAATCCTACATCAGAATGGTACTTAATTACCTGAGTGACCAAATGGATATGTAATGTATAACCCAGAGTTTAAATGAACCTGGCTTAACAGTAGGAATCCATTTTAGAGTGGCCTGAAGGAGAGTTAAATATGCCTTTAACAGCCTGAATATGTGTCTATATAGCTTTACTTTTAAGCCCTTAATTTTAAAGCCGTACATCAGAATGCTCTGATATTACCTGAGAGACACACTGGATATGTGATGTCTCCCCCAGTCTTGGATTGAAGCTGGGATAACATCAGGACTTGTTTTTAGAGTTGCCTGAAAAAGAGTGAAATATGCCTTGAACAGCCTGAATATGTGTCTATATAGCTTTACTTTTAAGCCCTTAATTTTAAAGCCGTATATCAGAATGCTCTGATATTACCTGAGAGACACACTGGATATGTGATGTCTCCCCCAGTCTTGGATTGAAGCTGGGATAACATCAGGACTTGTTTTTAGAGTTGCCTGAAAAAGAGTGAAATATGCCTTTAACAGCCTGAAAAATATTTAAAATACAGCATTGATTAGACCATCAAGGCTTCAGTTTTAAAATCCTACATCAGAATGGTACTTAATTACCTGACTGACCGAATGGATATGTAATGTATAACCCAGAGTTTCAATGAACCTGGCTTAACAGTAGGAATCCATTTTAGAGTGGCCTGAAGGAGGGTTAAATATGTCTTTAAGAGCCTGAATATGTGTCAATATAGCTTTACTTTTAAGCCCTTAATTTTAGAATCCTTCATCAGAATGCTCTGATATTACCTGAGAGACAAACTGGATATCTGTTGTCTCCCCCAGTCTTGGAGTGAAGCTGGCATAACATCAGGATTTGATTTTAGAGTTGCCTGAAAAAGAGTAAAATATGCCTTTAACAGCCTGAAAAATATTTAAAATACAGCATTGATTACACATTCAAGGCTTCAGTTTTAAAATCCTACATCAGAATGGTCCTTTATTACCTGAGTGACCCAATGGATATGTAGTGTCTAACCCAGAGTTGGAATGAACCTGTCTTAACAGTAGGAATCCATTTTAGAGTGTCCTGAATGAGAGTTAAATATGCCTTTAACAGTCTGGAAATATGTCAATATAGCTTTACTTTTAAGCCCTTAATTTTAAAGCCGTTCATCAGAATGCTCTGATATTACCTGAGAGACAAACTGAATATGTGACGTCTCCCCCAGTCTTGGATTGAAGCTGGCATAACATCAGGATTTGTTTTTAGAGTTGCCTGAAAAATAGTAAAATATGCCTTTAAAAAAGAGAAAAAGATTTATAATACAGCATTAATTAGACATTCAAGGCTTCAATTTTAAAATCCTATATCAGAATGGTCCTTAATTACCTGAGTGACCCAATGGATTTGTAGTGTCTAACCCAGAGTTGGAATGAACCTGGCTTAACAGTATGAATCCATTTTAGAGTGTCCTGAAGGAGAGTTAAATATGCCATTATCAGTCTGGAAATATGTCAATATAGCTTTACTTTTAAGCCCTTAATTTAAAAGCCGTACATCAGAATGCTCTGATATTACCTGAGAGACAAACTGGACATGTGATGTCTCCCCCAGTCTTGGATTGAAGCTGGCATAAAATCAGGATTTGTTTTTAGAGTTGCCTGAAAAAGAGTAAAATATGCCTTTAAGAGCCTGAAAAAGATTTATAATACAGCATTAATTAGACATTCAAGGCTTCAATTTTAAAATCCTAAATCAGAATGGTCCTTAATTACCTGAGTGACAATATGGATATGTAGTGTCTAACCCAGAGTTGGAGTGAACCTGTCTTAACAGTAGGAATCCATTTTAGAGTGTCCTGAATGAGAGTTAAATATGCCTTTAACAGTCTGGAAATATGTCAATATAGCTTTACTTTTAAGCCCTTAATTTTAAAGTCGTACATCAGAATGCTCTGATATTACCTGAGAGACAAACTGGATATGTGATGTCTCCCCGAGTCTTGGATTGAAGCTGGCATAACATCAGGATTTGTTTTTAGAGTTGCCTGAAAAAGAGTAAAATATACCTTTAACAGCCTGAAAAATATTTAAAATACAGCATTAATTAATCATTCAAGGCTTCAGTTTTAAAATCCTACATCAGAATGGTCCTTTATTACCTGAGTGACCCAATGGATGTGTAGTGTCTAACAGAGTTGGAATGAACCTGGCTTAACAGTAGGAATCCATTTTAGAGTGTCCTGAAAAGAGTTAAATATGCCTTTAACAGTCTGGAAATATGTCAATATAGCTTTACTTTTAAGCCCTTAATTTTAAAGCCGTACATCAGAATGCTCTGATATTACCTGAGAGACACACTGGATATGTGATGTCTCCCCCAGTCTTGGATTGAAGCTGGCATAACATCAGGATTTGTTTTTAGAGTTGCCTGAAAAAGAGTAAAATATGCCTTTAAAAAAGAGAAAAAGATTTATAATACAGCATTAATTAGACATTCAAGGCTTCAATTTTAAAATCCTACATCAGAATGGTCCTAAATTACCTGAGTGACCCAATGGATTTGTAGTGTCTAACCCAGAGTTGGAATGAACCTGGCTTAACAGTATGAATCCATTTTAAAGTGTCCTGAAGGAGAGTTAAATATGCCTTTATCAGTCTGGAAATATGTCAATATAGCTTTACTTTTAAGCCCTTAATTTTAAAGTCGTACATCAGAATGCTCTGATATTACCTGAGAGACAAACTGAATATGTGACGTCTCCCCCAGTCTTGGATTGAAGCTGGCATAACATCAGGATTTGTTTTTAGAGTTGCCTGAAAAAGAGTAAAATATGCCTTTAACAGCCTGAAAAAGATTTATAATACAGCATTAATTAGACATTCAAGGCTTCAATTTTAAAATCCTACATCAGAATGGTCCTTAATTACCTGAGTGACCCAATGAATATGTAATGTATAACACAGAGTTTAAATTAACCTGGCTTAACAGTAAGAATCCATTTTAGAGTGGCCTGAAGGAGAGTTAAATATGCCTTTAACAGCCTAAATATATATCAATATAGCTTTACTTTTAAGCCCATGATTTTAGAATCCTTCATCAGAATGCTCTGATATTACCTGAGAGACAAACTGGATATGTGATGTCTCCCCGAGTCTTGGATTGAAGCTGGCATAACATCAGGATTTGTTTTTAGAGTTGCCTGAAAAAGAGTAAAATATGCCTTTAACAGCTTGAAAAATATTTAAAATACAGCATTGATTACTCATTCAAGGCTTCAGTTTTAAAATCCTACATCAGAATGGTCCTTTATTACCTGAGTGACCCAATGGATATGTAGTGTCTAACAGAGTTGGAATGAACCTGGCTTAACAGTAGGAATCCATTTTAGAGTGTCCTGAAGGAGAGTTAAATATGCCTTTAACAGTCTGGAAATATGTCAATATAGCTTTACTTTTAAGCCCTTAATTTTAAAGCCGTACATCAGAATGCTCTGATATTACCTGAGAGACAAACTGAATATGTGACGTCTCCCCCAGTCTTGGATTGAAGCTGGCATAACATCAGGATTTGTTTTTAGAGTTGCCTGAAAAAGAGTAAAATATGCCTTTAAAAAAGAGAAAAAGATTTATAATACAGCATTAATTAGACATTCAAGGCTTCAATTTTAATATCCTACATCAGAATGGTCCTTAATTACCTGAGTGACCCAATGGATTTGTAGTGTATGACCCAGAGTTTAAATGAACCTGGCTTAACAGTAGGAATCCATTTTAGAGTGGCCTGAAAAAGAGTAAAATATACCTTTAAAAAAGAGAAAAATATTTAAAATACAGCATTGATTAGACATTTAAGGCTTCAGTTTTAAAATCCTACATCAGAATGGTACTTAATTACCTGAGTGACCGAATGGATATGTAATGTATGACCCAGAGTTTAAATGAACCTGGCTTAACAGTAGGAATCCATTTTAGAGTGGCCTGAAGGAGAGTTAAATATGCCTTTAACAACCTAAATATATATCAATATAGCTTTACTTTTAAGCCCTTAATTTTAGAATCCTTCATCAGAATGCTCTGATATTACCTGAGAGACACACTGGATATCTGATGTCTCCCCCAGTCTTGGACGAAAGCTGGAATAACATCAGGACTTGTTTTTAGAGTTGCTTGAAAAAGAGTAAAATATGCCTTTAAAAGCCTGAAAAATATTTAAAATACAGCATTGATTAGACAATCAAGGCTTCAGTTTTAAAATCCTACATCAGAATGGTACTTAATTACCTGAGTGACCGAATGGATATGTAATGTATGACCCAGAGTTTTGGCCTGAAGGAGAGTTAAATATGCCTTTAACAGCCTGAATATGTGTCAATATAGCTTTACTTTTAAGCCCTTAATTTTAAAGCCGTATATCAGAATGCTCTGATATTACCTGAGAGACACACTGGATATGTGATGTCTCCCCCAGTCTTGGATTGAAGCTGGCATAACATCAGGATTTGTTTTTAAAGTTACCTGAAAGAGAGTAAAATATGCCTTTAACAGCCTGAAAAATATTGAAAATACAGCATTGATTAGACATTCAAGGCTTCAGTTTTAAAATCCTACATCAGAATGGTACTTAATTACCTGAGTGACCAAATGGATATGTAATGTATAACCCAGAGTTTAAATGAACCTGGCTTAACAGTAGGAATCCATTTTAGAGTGGCCTGAAGGAGAGTTAAATATGCCTTTAACAGCCTGAATATGTGTCTATATAGCTTTACTTTTAAGCCCTTAATTTTAAAGCCGTATATCAGAATGCTCTGATATTACCTGAGAGACACACTGGATATGTGATGTCTCCCCCAGTCTTGGATTGAAGCTGGCATAACATCAGGATTTGTTTTTAAAGTTACCTGAAAAAGAGTAAAATATGCCTTTAACAGCCTGAAAAATATTGAAAATACAGCATTGATTAGACATTCAAGGCTTCAGTTTTAAAATCCTACATCAGAATGGTCCTTTATTACCTGAGTGACCCAATGGATATGTAGTGTCTAACAGAGTTGGAATGAACCTGGCTTAACAGTAGGAATCCATTTTAGAGTGTCCTGAAGGAGAGTTAAATATGCCTTTAACAGTCTGGAAATATGTCAATATAGCTTTACTTTTAAGCCCTTAATTTTAAAGCCGTACATCAGAATGCTCTGATATTACCTGAGAGACAAACTGAATATGTGACGTCTCCCCCAGTCTTGGATTGAAGCTGGCATAACATCAGGATTTGTTTTTAGAGTTGCCTGAAAAAGAGTAAAATATGCCTTTAAAAAAGAGAAAAAGATTTATAATACAGCATTAATTAGACATTCAAGGCTTCAATTTTAATATCCTACATCAGAATGGTCCTTAATTACCTGAGTGACCCAATGGATTTGTAGTGTATGACCCAGAGTTTAAATGAACCTGGCTTAACAGTAGGAATCCATTTTAGAGTGGCCTGAAAAAGAGTAAAATATGCCTTTAAAAAAGAGAAAAATATTTAAAATACAGCATTGATTAGACATTTAAGGCTTCAGTTTTAAAATCCTACATCAGAATGGTACTTAATTACCTGAGTGACCGAATGGATATGTAATGTATGACCCAGAGTTTAAATGAACCTGGCTTAACAGTATGAATCCATTTTAGAGTGTCCTGAAGGAGAGTTAAATATGCCATTATCAGTCTGGAAATATGTCAATATAGCTTTACTTTTAAGCCCTTAATTTAAAAGCCGTACATCAGAATGCTCTGATATTACCTGAGAGACAAACTGGACATGTGATGTCTCCCCCAGTCTTGGATTGAAGCTGGCATAAAATCAGGATTTGTTTTTAGAGTTGCCTGAAAAAGAGTAAAATATGCCTTTAAGAGCCTGAAAAAGATTTATAATACAGCATTAATTAGACATTCAAGGCTTCAATTTTAAAATCCTAAATCAGAATGGTCCTTAATTACCTGAGTGACAATATGGATATGTAGTGTCTAACCCAGAGTTGGAGTGAACCTGTCTTAACAGTAGGAATCCATTTTAGAGTGTCCTGAATGAGAGTTAAATATGCCTTTAACAGTCTGGAAATATGTCAATATAGCTTTACTTTTAAGCCCTTAATTTTAAAGTCGTACATCAGAATGCTCTGATATTACCTGAGAGACAAACTGGATATGTGATGTCTCCCCAAGTCTTGGATTGAAGTTGGCATAACATCAGGATTTGTTTTTAGAGTTGCCTGAAAAAGAGTAAAATATACCTTTAACAGCCTGAAAAATATTTAAAATACAGCATTGATTAATCATTCAAGGCTTCAGTTTTAAAATCCTACATCAGAATGGTCCTTTATTACCTGAGTGACCAAATGGATATGTAATGTATAACCCAGAGTTTAAATGAACCTGGCTTAACAGTAGGAATCCATTTTAGAGTGGCCTGAAGGAGAGTTAAATATGCCTTTAACAGCCTGAATATGTGTCTATATAGCTTTACTTTTAAGCCCTTAATTTTAAAGCCGTACATCTTAATGCTCTGATATTACCTGAGAGACAAACTGGATATGTGATGTCTCCCCCAGTCTTGGATTGAAGCTGGGATAACATCAGGACTTGTTTTTAGAGTTGCCTGAAAAAGAGTAAAATATGCCTTTAACAGCCTGAAAAATATTTAAAATACAGCATTGATTACACATTCAAGGCTTCAGTTTTAAAATCCTACATCAGAATGGTCCTTTATTACCTGAGTGACCCAATGGATATGTAGTGTCTAACCCAGAGTTGGAATGAACCTGTCTTAACAGTAGGAATCCATTTTAGAGTGTCCTGAATGAGAGTTAAATATGCCTTTAACAGTCTGGAATTATGTCAATATAGCTTTACTTTTAAGCCCTTAATTTTAAAGCCGTTCATCAGAATGCTCTGATATTACCTGAGAGACAAACTGAATATGTGACGTCTCCCCCAGTCTTGGATTGAAGCTGGCATAACATCAGGATTTGTTTTTAGAGTTGCCTGAAAAATAGTAAAATATGCCTTTAAAAAAGAGAAAAAGATTTATAATACAGCATTAATTAGACATTCAAGGCTTCAATTTTAAAATCCTATATCAGAATGGTCCTTAATTACCTGAGTGACCCAATGGATTTGTAGTGTCTAACCCAGAGTTGGAATGAACCTGGCTTAACAGTATGAATCCATTTTAGAGTGTCCTGAAGGAGAGTTAAATATGCCATTATCAGTCTGGAAATATGTCAATATAGCTTTACTTTTAAGCCCTTAATTTAAAAGCCGTACATCAGAATGCTCTGATATTACCTGAGAGACAAACTGGACATGTGATGTCTCCCCCAGTCTTGGATTGAAGCTGGCATAAAATCAGGATTTGTTTTTAGAGTTGCCTGAAAAAGAGTAAAATATGCCTTTAAGAGCCTGAAAAAGATTTATAATACAGCATTAATTAGACATTCAAGGCTTCAATTTTAAAATCCTAAATCAGAATGGTCCTTAATTACCTGAGTGACAATATGGATATGTAGTGTCTAACCCAGAGTTGGAGTGAACCTGTCTTAACAGTAGGAATCCATTTTAGAGTGTCCTGAATGAGAGTTAAATATGCCTTTAACAGTCTAAATATGTCAATATAGCTTTACTTTTAAGCCCTTAATTTTAAAGTCGTACATCAGAATGCTCTGATATTACCTGAGAGACAAACTGGATATGTGATGTCTCCCCGAGTCTTGGATTGAAGTTGGCATAACATCAGGATTTGTTTTTAGAGTTGCCTGAAAAAGAGTAAAATATACCTTTAACAGCCTGAAAAATATTTAAAATACAGCATTGATTAATCATTCAAGGCTTCAGTTTTAAAATCCTACATCAGAATGGTCCTTTATTACCTGAGTGACCCAATGGATGTGTAGTGTCTAACAGAGTTGGAATGAACCTGGCTTAACAGTAGGAATCCATTTTAGAGTATCCTGAAGGAGAGTTAAATATGCCTTTAACAGTCTGGAAATATGTCAATATAGCTTTACTTTTAAGCCCCTAATTTTAAAGCCGTACATCAGAATGCTCTGATATTACCTGAGAGACACACTGGATATGTGATGTCTCCCCCAGTCTTGGATTGAAGCTGGCATAACATCAGGATTTGTTTTTAGAGTTGCCTGAAAAAGAGTAAAATATGCCTTTAAAAAAGAGAAAAAGATTTATAATACAGCATTAATTAGACATTCAAGGCTTCAATTTTAAAATCCTACATCAGAATGGTCCTAAATTACCTGAGTGACCCAATGGATTTGTAGTGTCTAACCCAGAGTTGGAATGAACCTGGCTTAACAGTATGAATCCATTTTAAAGTGTCCTGAAGGAGAGTTAAATATGCCTTTATCAGTCTGGAAATATGTCAATATAGCTTTACTTTTAAGCCCTTAATTTTAAAGTCGTACATCAGAATGCTCTGATATTACCTGAGAGACAAACTGAATATGTGACGTCTCCCCCAGTCTTGGATTGAAGCTGGCATAACATCAGGATTTGTTTTTAGAGTTGCCTGAAAAAGAGTAAAATATGCCTTTAACAGCCTGAAAAAGATTTATAATACAGCATTAATTAGACATTCAAGGCTTCAATTTAAAAATCCTACATCAGAATGGTCCTTAATTACCTGAGTGACCCAATGAATATGTAATGTATAACCCAGAGTTTTAATTAACCTGGCTTAACAGTAAGAATCCATTTTAGAGTGGCCTGAAGGAGAGTTAAATATGCCTTTAACAGCCTAAATATATATCAATATAGCTTTACTTTTAAGCCCATAATTTTAGAATCCTTCATCAGAATGCTCTGATATTACCTGAGAGACAAACTGGATATGTGATGTCTCTCCGAGTCTTGGATTGAAGCTGGCATAACATCAGGATTTGTTTTTAGAGTTGCCTGAAAAAGAGTAAAATATGCCTTTAACAGCCTGAAAAATATTTAAAATACAGCATTGATTACTCATTCAAGGCTTCAGTTTTAAAATCCTACATCAGAATGGTCCTTTATTACCTGAGTGACCCAATGGATATGTAGTGTCTAACAGAGTTGGAATGAACCTGGCTTAACAGTAGGAATCCATTTTAGAGTGTCCTGAAGGAGAGTTAAATATGCCTTTAACAGTCTGGAAATATGTCAATATAGCTTTACTTTTAAGCCCTTAATTTTAAAGCCGTACATCAGAATGCTCTGATATTACCTGAGAGACAAACTGAATATGTGACGTCTCCCCCAGTCTTGGATTGAAGCTGGCATAAAATCAGGATTTGTTTTTAGAGTTGCCTGAAAAAGAGTAAAATATGCCTTTAAGAGCCTGAAAAAGATTTATAATACAGCATTAATTAGACATTCAAGGCTTCAATTTTAAAATCCTGAATCAGAATGGTCCTTAATTACCTGAGTGACAATATGGATATGTAGTGTCTAACCCAGAGTTGGAGTGAACCTGTCTTAACAGTAGGAATCCATTTTAGAGTGTCCTGAATGAGAGTTAAATATGCCTTTAACAGTCTGGAAATATGTCAATATAGCTTTACTTTTAAGCCCTTAATTTTAAAGTCGTACATCAGAATGCTCTGATATTACCTGAGAGACAAACTGGATATGTGATGTCTCCCCGAGTCTTGGATTGAAGCTGGCATAACATCAGGATTTGTTTTTAGAGTTGCCTGAAAAAGAGTAAAATATACCTTTAACAGCCTGAAAAATATTTAAAATACAGCATTGATTAATCATTCAAGGCTTCAGTTTTAAAATCCTACATCAGAATGGTCCTTTATTACCTGAGTGACCCAATGGATGTGTAGTGTCTAACAGAGTTGGAATGAACCTGGCTTAACAGTAGGAATCCATTTTAGAGTATCCTGAAGGAGAGTTAAATATGCCTTTAACAGTCTGGAAATATGTCAATATAGCTTTACTTTTAAGCCCTTAATTTTAAAGCCGTACATCAGAATGCTCTGATATTACCTGAGAGACACACTGGATATGTGATGTCTCCCCCAGTCTTGGATTGAAGCTGGCATAACATCAGGATTTGTTTTTAGAGTTGCCTGAAAAAGATAAAATATGCCTTTAAAAAAGAGAAAAAGATTTATAATACAGCATTAATTAGACATTCAAGGCTTCAATTTTAAAATCCTACATCAGAATGGTCCTAAATTACCTGAGTGACCCAATGGATTTGTAGTGTCTAACCCAGAGTTGGAATGAACCTGGCTTAACAGTATGAATCCATTTTAAAGTGTCCTGAAGGAGAGTTAAATATGCCTTTATCAGTCTGGAAATATGTCAATATAGCTTTACTTTTAAGCCCTTAATTTTAAAGTCGTACATCAGAATGCTCTGATATTACCTGAGAGACAAACTGAATATGTGACGTCTCCCCCAGTCTTGGATTGAAGCTGGCATAACATCAGGATTTGTTTTTAGAGTTGCCTGAAAAAGAGTAAAATATGCCTTTAACAGCCTGAAAAAGATTTATAATACAGCATTAATTAGACATTCAAGGCTTCAATTTTAAAATCCTACATCAGAATGGTCCTTAATTACCTGAGTGACCCAATGAATATGTAATGTATAACCCAGAGTTTTAATTAACCTGGCTTAACAGTAAGAATCCATTTTAGAGTGGCCTGAAGGAGAGTTAAATATGCCTTTAACAGCCTAAATATATATCAATATAGCTTTACTTTTAAGCCCATGATTTTAGAATCCTTCATCAGAATGCTCTGATATTACCTGAGAGACAAACTGGATATGTGATGTCTCCCCGAGTCTTGGATTGAAGCTGGCATAACATCAGGATTTGTTTTTAGAGTTGCCTGAAAAAGAGTAAAATATGCCTTTAACAGCCTGAAAAATATTTAAAATACAGCATTGATTACTCATTCAAGGCTTCAGTTTTAAAATCCTACATCAGAATGGTCCTTTATTACCTGAGTGACCCAATGGATATGTAGTGTCTAACAGAGTTGGAATGAACCTGGCTTAACAGTAGGAATCCATTTTAGAGTGTCCTGAAGGAGAGTTAAATATGCCTTTAACAGTCTGGAAATATGTCAATATAGCTTTACTTTTAAGCCCTTAATTTTAAAGCCGTACATCAGAATGCTCTGATATTACCTGAGAGACAAACTGAATATGTGACGTCTCCCCCAGTCTTGGATTGAAGCTGGCATAAAATCAGGATTTGTTTTTAGAGTTGCCTGAAAAAGAGTAAAATATGCCTTTAAGAGCCTGAAAAAGATTTATAATACAGCATTAATTAGACATTCAAGGCTTCAATTTTAAAATCCTACATCAGAATGGTCCTTAATTACCTGAGTGACCCAATGGATTTGTAGTGTATGACCCAGAGTTTAAATGAACCTGGCTTAACAGTAGGAATCCATTTTAGAGTGGCCTGAAAAAGAGTAAAATATGCCTTTAAAAAAGAGAAAAATATTTAAAATACAGCATTGATTAGACATTTAAGGCTTCAGTTTTAAAATCCTACATCAGAATGGTACTTAATTACCTGAGTGACCGAATGGATATGTAATGTATGACCCAGAGTTTAAATGAACCTGGCTTAACAGTAGGAATCCATTTTAGAGTGGCCTGAAGGAGAGTTAAATATGCCTTTAACATCCTAAATATATATCAATATAGCTTTACTTTTAAGCCCTTAATTTTAGAATCCTTCATCAGAATGCTCTGATATTACCTGAGAGACAAACTGGATATCTGATGTCTCCCCCAGTCTTGGATTGAAGCTGGCATAACATCAGGATTTGTTTTTAGAGTTGCCTGAAAAAGAGTGAAATATGCCTTTAACAGCCTAAAAAATATTTAAAATACAGCATTGATTAGACATTCAAGGCTTTAGTTTTAAAATCCTACATCAGAATGGTGCTTAATTACCTGAGTGACAATATGGATATGTAGTGTCTAACCCAAAGTTGGAATGAACCTTGCTTAACAGTAGGAATCCATTTTAGAGTGTCCTGAAGGAGAGTTAAATATGCTTTTATCAGTCTGGAAATATGTCAATATAGCTTTACTTTTAAGCCCTTA